>JASDQU010339868.1:10361-22846 GCA_032191745.1 Picea mariana
AGGATTTTTGTGAGTAAACTTCTCCAAGGCAATTAAATCAACATATGTGTCTGAGACAGGGAGTTGAGAAGTCCATTGTATAATTGGTAAGATCAGGAGCCTCCGCTCACACCGGAGTTAATCACGAGGTCGCGCTAAGTTAGTTGAAGGGATAACCCCTGGATACTCACCTAGCATCAGAGATATTTCCGTGGATTTATTCGTATCTGGGGATCTTGCTAGTACCCATACCTCTATGAGAGGCGGTGCTTTGAAGGTTTCGGGCTTTGCTACCCTGCCCATACGGTGATCCGGACTTACGACTGTTCGCCTGTGCATCAGTTATACAGTGGTTTATTAGTTGCTTGACTTAGGTATCGCATAGGTTACTTGCAGGGGTTATTCTGCTTGTACCCTGGGTCAGATAGGGGTCGGACAACACACAGCCTTTATGGAGGATTACCTCTCCGGGGGGATCTGACCGACTGGTTGTTAAGCCCACGAGGGCCCCTATAACTGATTATGTTACCTCCAAACTTTAGCAGGGAGTCTCAGGTCCCTCTTGGACGAGACATACCTTCTTTAGCGAGGGAGGCCACACAGCCACTTTAGCCCGTTTGCATGCATATTGGCCGTTTGACATTTTGGTATGCTCTTTGACTACTAGTTGGCCATAGGATATATTTTTATTTTGTAGAGTCATAAGTCGTCGTGGAGTCGGACCAGCTTCCTCGCCGGTCTTGTCGGTTGTTACAGTTACCACCGGTTTTCGAGTTCTTGCCTTCTAAAAGGCGTAGAGTTATCAAGCGTGGTACACACACGTCCACATTTCAGACTTGTGGTTCCACAAGGATGAGTACTGAGTCCAGTCTTCAGAACACTGGGAGTTCTTCGACTCCCATACCCACTATAGTTAATGGCACCCCTTCGACTCCTGTAGCTGCTACAGTTGCAGTGTCGGAGGCTTATACTGGTACTATGGCTCGGCCTGTAGTTAACGCTTCATCTCTTGCCTCAAACCCTTTTGGGGGTTTTGGCTACTCATCGAGTTACAATGTTCAGTCCATCCCTATGGATTCTAGTCCATTTTCTAATGGTATGTCTAACTTCACTTCGCAGTTTTCGACTGCCATCCCAGCTGTTGGCCCTAACGCTATCTTTGGACTTGGGGGCACTACACCACCTTACACTCCTTTCCCGTTTGGTGGTTCTCATATTCCCCAAGCGAATCCTAATGTAGGAAGTGTCCCTATTCTTAACCCCGGGTCTAATCCTTCTACCGTAGGATGGAACAACCCAGCGGACGAACAAGTTTCACCCTATATCCCTACCCCTTCGGTGTCGATTCCAACCAATACTTTTGGCATGACGAATCCACTTCAATCCTCCGGGTTCCCACCAAGAGGAGGTCGGTCTTACACTTTGGGCAACCCCCAACCTAGATCCAATCCAGTTGGGGACAATTTTCATAACCCCCAGCCTGAATCTAATCCAGCTGGGGGCAATTTTCGCAATCCTTATCAGAACATTCTTGCTGGAATGATGCCCAACCCACCTAATACGAATCAGCCCGGAGGAGGGCCTTATAATTCCGGACAGGGCTTTGGTACTTACCAAAATCCTGGATGGAATGCAGTTCCCAACACGCAATCTTTCACGAGAGGATGGGGCCAGATGTCGCAACCCTATCTCCCTTTTCTAGCCATGCTCAATCTAACAGACTTGGCTAAGTTAATGAATAACCCGGTGAGTCATGATCCCACATGGCCCCCCATCCCCACCAAACTTCCTTCAGACATTCCAAAGTTTGAGGGTAAGAATGGAGAGGACCCTGGTGAACACGTCACTACCTTTCACCTTTGGTGCTCATCGAATCCCCTGAACCATGATTCTATTAGATTACGATTGTTTCAACGCACTCTCATTGGAGTTGCTTCGCAATGGTATATTGAGCTACCCAAGGGGACATATGGATCATTTAATCAGTTGGTGCTGGACTTTATCAACCACTTTCAGTTGCCCATTCGTTATGATGTTGGCCTCGAACTTTTGTTGACTTTACGCCAGGACACCGCCACTCATATCTCGGATCATATCCAGGAGTGGCGTAGATGGAGGCGGTTGATTAAGACCCCTATACCCCTCCTATCTCTAGAATGGTTCCTAAAGTCTTTGCACCCTCCTATCTCGAAGGACGTTGCTACTTCTGGGCTCTCCAACGAGGAAGAAGCTATCTTTAGAGCCCAACAATTAGATTTAATATATGCTCAGTCTGGGATGTTATATCACCTTCTTCCAGAAGCACCACGGTCAACTTACGATCCTAGGCAAAAACTCGGACCTCATGTCAATGGCATTGTAGGGTCCGCCAATGTAAAGCCTGCAGACTCAACAATGAAGTCTGTCGGAGGATCAGCTTCGTCAGGATCCTCCAAACCCGCCCAGTCGATGGATGTACATTTTGTGCAATCGTCGAAAAACCCAAATGGTGACCAGCAACCAGATGGGAATAAAAGGAAAGGTCAAAACAATCGTAAGGGTGGGAAAAATGGTAACAAACCCAAGGACAAAGATAATAATGGGAAGAAAAATCATAATGCTGGAGAGGGAAAAAAAGAGAAACGTAAGGTGAAGTTTCCTTGTAAACTTTGTACCGATGATCACCTTACACATTTATGCCCCAAACTCACGGAAGCTGCGAGGCTTTTAAATCTACCGCCCGTTGTGCTGACGAATCCATTCCCACACAACCAGCACTTAGCCTCGAGCTCTTCAAATGCCGAAAATGCGCCCAGTGGAAGTCAAAACCCACCGTCACAAGATGGCGACCGTGTTTGTATCAATATGGTTGACGCAAAAATTGATATAGCCACCTGTTCTCGAGATTATAGCTCTTCAAAAGCTAATACCGGTCTAGAAACTCCT
Source organism: Picea mariana (assembly GCA_032191745.1). Taxonomy (NCBI): domain Eukaryota; kingdom Viridiplantae; phylum Streptophyta; class Pinopsida; order Pinales; family Pinaceae; genus Picea; species Picea mariana. Next base: position 13,266 of record JASDQU010339868.1, read on the forward strand.
CCTCCCCCTCTGGACACGAACCTACAGATTGAGTAACCAGAGCCACCGCCTCGTATTTCAAAAGGAGTACTCAAGCGCTCTACTCACAACCCTAATGCTAGAGCCACCCAGAACTACTCTATCGTTGAGGATCTGGGCCAAACACCTTGTGCGATGTTGGCTTTGGAGTTACTCTAGATGTGTCCATCATAGAGGAATGCCTTACTCTCTGCTTTAGGAGCTCTAGAGCCTAGTGGCTCGAAACTCATCATGTTTGATGTCACGGATGTGAAGCCTTGCTTACCCTACCATGTGGCTTTCCAAATCCACGTGGAGTATTCCAAGTATACTATCAAACGAGCAGTCTTTGATGATGGTGCTGACACCTGCGTGATGTCTCTGATCTGTTGGAAAGCTCTCGGTTCACCGACCCTTTCCAAGTCGTCGAACATGTTGACTGCATTCGACGGTCATTCCTTCGGCCCTCACGGTATTCTCCCTGCCTTTCCGATCCAGTTAGGTGGAAAGACGGTAGAGGTGGAAGTAGAGGTAGTTGATCCACGTCTTGATTATAACCTGTTACTAGGTCGCAATTGGACCTATGCTATGGTCGTTGTCGTATCATCCGTTTTCCGTATACTTTGTTTTCCTCATCAAAGGGAGATCATAACTATCGACCATTTATCCTTTGCGTACTCTAGTCCTAACGCATCTGTTGGACCGTCGACCATCGATCCCTGTGATAGTCAATTCTCAGCCAACAATTGAGAATATCGACGTCGAAATGTATTCTTCCCTCATGGGTACCTTCAACTTCTTGACATCGATTCACCACGTTCACGCCATGTCTAGTAGGCCTGCTTCAACCGGGAGGTCCATTCCTTTCCGCACTTCCTATTTTAGTGATCCATGGAACCTATCATCAGGCAAAGGACAGTGCTATGCCACTATCGACAGCGGAGATTGTGTATCAAGTTGTTCTTGACTCTTCCGTTGACCCCGATCTTGTTACCTCGCCGACGGATGAGGAGGATCCTGTTCTCAGGCCTGTATGGGCCACCTTGTTGTCCTGCTCGCATGATTGCCTAGATGAGACTTTGCCTTCGGATGAAGCCATCCTCGAAGCCATGAATGGTTCCGAGAGACTTTGGGACGATATGCATCATCGATCTTATTTTCTCCCAAGTCTTGAAAGAATTGAGCAAGATAACTTTCGGTCTACCTTGAGTGAAATATTCGGTCACGCCATAGTCCCACTTGATACACACGGCATTTATGCCGAAGGAAATATGGTGAGTATTTCTCCTACCGTCTCGACCGATATCTCTCGTACCCCTGTCAAGACTGAGAACGTAAATATAGGTGCGGATTGTTTTCCAGAAGAAATTCTGATCTATTCCAAACTCTTCAAAGAATTTCGAGATGTATTCGCTTCGTCATACGAAGAAATGCCAGGGATCGACCCCCATATTGTCGAACATGAGATTTGGACTTATCTGGATGCTAAACCTGTTCGACAACGTCTTAGAGCTGTAAATCCTAGGAAGGCCCCTGCTATTAAGGCAGAGGTGCAGAAGCTACTTAATGTTGGCTTCATCTATCCGGTTCCCTTGACCGAATGGGTATCCAACCCCGTTCCTATGAATAAAAAGCAAGGAACCATCCATGTGTGTATGGACTTTCGCGACATGAACAAGGCTTGTCCTAAAGATAACTTCCCCACACCTTTCATTGATCAGATTCTCGATGAGCGTGCAGGAAGCGAGATATTTTCTTTTATGGACGGGTTTTCAGGAGATAACCAAATCCAGATCAAACCAAAGGACCAACACAAGACGGCATTTATATGTCCTTGGGGTACTTTTGCATACCGAAAAATGCCTTTCGGCCTTAAAAACGTCGGAGCAACCTTCCAACGTGCCATGACTTTCACTTTTCATGATCCCAAGCACATAGTCGAAGCCTACCTTGATGATCTTGCCACTCACTCTCGCAAGAGAGTGGATCATGTTATACACCTTCGGCTAGTTTTTGAAAGATGTTGTTACTATAGAATCTGGTTAAACCCTCACAAATGCATCTTTTGCGTTAAGTCTAGGCGTCTCTTAGGATTTTTAGTGTCAGAGACCGAGATCATGGTAGATCCTCTTAAGGTTGAGGCAATACTTCAGTTGCCTCCCCCACACACAATTAGACAACTTCAAGGTTTATAGGGGAAAGCTAACTTTCTACGTCGTTTCATAGTGAATTATGCCAATATCACTAAGGGTTTCATGCGCTTCTTGAAGAAGGACACACCTTTTATCTAGGATGAACGAGCCCAGGAGTCTTTCAACGCTTTGAAGAAATCCTTGGTATCGGCCCCTCTTCTGAAATCACCTGATTACAGTAGAGATTACTTGTTGTATATTGTCGCATCTACAGAGACGATTGGTATGGTTCTAGTTCAGTAGGATGATGAACTCCGTGAGCACGTCATCTACTATCTTAGTCGGAATCTAGTCGACCTTGAGCTTAATTACTCTCATGTTGAAAAGCTAGCTTTGGTTGTCGTTCACGCAGTCCAACGTTTACGTCACTATATATTGCTTTGCAAGAGTACAGTGGTTGTTGATGTCAATCCATTTCAATATGTCCTAACCAGGCGTATCATACGGGGGGGATATAATAAATGGATTATCATCTTACAAGAATTCGATCTCGACTTTGCTTCGGCAAAGTACAAGAAATCGCTAGTTTTTGCAGAGTTAATATCCGATTTTCCACGATTAGACGAGGATGTTATCCATGTTGATTCGTTTGCAGACGAACACATTTTCCTTGTCTCGTCGTCCGACCCCTGGTATGGAGACATTGTTTTATATCTTCAAACCTTGAAATTCGCTCAGCATCTCTCGCGAGATGATCGACGGCGTGTTAGATATCAAGCCAAAAAGTATACCATCGTCACCGACACTTTATATCGTCGAGGAGTAGATAATATATTGCATCGTTGCTTAACTCACGAAGAAGTCGAGTCAGTCCTAAACGATTGCCACAAAAGGGATTGTGGTGGTCACCTATCCAGGCTTGCGAGCCGGTTATTTATGGCTTATGATCTTTAAAGATTGTATCTAAGCAGTTAAGAAGTGTTACCCCTGCCAGATGTTCACTCGGAAAATGCGCTCGCATCCATCTCCTCTTCACCCAGTCATTACCGTCTGTCCCTTCACCAAGTGAGGGGTAGATTTCGTCGATTGCAACCCAACTTCGGCTGGGGGGCATCAACATATCATCCTGGCCGTCGACTACTTTAATAAGTGGGTCGAGGCCATGCCTACAGTAAAATCCGATGGGAAGACTGCAGCCTTCTTCGTGTTCAACCAAATTATCGCTCGGTTCGGTATCCCAAGTGAGATTGTCACTGATCATGGCAGTGACTTTTAAAATGAAATGATGGTAGAACTAGCATCCAAGCTGGGGTTTAGACACGGTCATTCATCTCCTTATTACCCCCAGGAAAATGGACAAGTAGAGGCAATCAACAAGTCTTTCAAGACCATTTTGCAAAAAACTATCAGTCGAAGTAATTCCAATTGGCACATCATGCTATATCTCGCGCTTTGGGCATATCGAACCTTGGTTAAGACTGCCACCAGATTTTATCCTTTTCAGTTAGTGCACCGTGTGAAGTCGATCCTTCCCATTGAATGTGAAATCCCTTCTCTTAAGTTGGCAGTTGAGCTCCTACCTGACACTTCAGATTTAGAGCGACGCCTTGTGCACCTAGAAAGTCTTGACGAGCAGCGTCGGGACGCCTTTACGGCTATCAAGGCAAACAAGAAACGTGTCAAGGTCTAGTACGACAAGTCTGTTTGTCCCTGGTTGTATGCTGAGGGCGATTTGGTTCTCTTGTATGACCAAGCCAAAGAACCACTAGGGGCAGGAAAGTTTAAACCCATGTGGCATGATCCCTACATCGTGCGACATGTTCTGGAAAAAAGAGCCTACGAGTTAGAAGATTATGAAGGGAATAAATCGGTCGAGCCCAGAAATGGGCTCTACTTGAAAAGGTATGACGCTTGGTCCTTAGGCTCAAGTGGAACTATTTGTATACTAATGTAAATATAGTGTATATACATCTCTATTTTCCTTTTCTTTCGTCTTTGGCTTGCTTATCGAGTTTTCCCTTTTGTTGACAGATGTCAACAGAGTCTTCAGTCTACCAAGGATTCGCAGACGGAGCTAGTCGTCATACACGGAACTTAGCTTCCGTCGCTTGGGTGGTTTACTCATCTGAGTGTATGCATCCACGAATAACGTGACCGAATATAGCGTTGTCATAGAACTTTTGTGCGACGCTATCTCACATGTTATTCACTCTTTAGAAGTTCACCTGGATTCCCAGTTAGAAGTATGTTAGTTGAACGGTCGTTACCGCGTGCATGATCCTACTTTACTCTGTCGATTCCTACGGATACGTCCTTTAGAACGACAATTTGATTTTATTACATATTATCACATTCCTAGGAGTATCTAGTTAATATTTAAACACCATTCAAAAATATTTTTGTTCCCTAAATACAAAAATACAAAAAAAAAATGAAATATTTAAAAACTCGTTACCTATATCACCAAAGGCAGCCCCTAGTGGAGGTGGCATATCAGGATCTCCTCTGAAATCGATCCCCGCATAGGGATAATCGTCCAACGCAATGATTTGTCGCCGCCACCAGAAGAAAAAATAATCATTGTAGAGCGTTGATACCCTACCTCCTCCCTGTCGTTTCATGACCTCGATCCACCGCGTCATGGTTGGATCATGTGGTTCTCTAGCAAGGATCTCCACTCTAAGTCTCAGGCCTGGAACCCGCTCGAAAAATAAACTACAAAGAATAGAGGCAAACCCAAAGTTTCGCTTACTCCCCTGTTTGCACTCTGTCAGCTGGCCTTTCATGTTGGCCAACGGTGAGGTACACCAATCATAGACAGTGGGTCTAGCACACTCTACTGCGTAAAACATAAGCGGTCTCGATGCTTGATGCAACGAGGCCGAACCTATAATCCTGGTAAGCACGAGCACAATGATCTTCAGACTAAGGTTACTTATTGCCCAGATAGGGACTTGGCTTCCCACCTTGGGAGTCCCTGCTACACAGTGGGAATCGATATACTCCTCGATCTTCATCCCACTCCCTGCTCCACGTGACTTAAGGTTCACAACCTCCCCTCGACGTGATAGACCAGTCAAGAAGTATATGTCCTCTACTTCGATCCTTAATGGTTGTCCATCAAGGATAAAGCTCTCGCAATCAGAATCGCAGTAACCCACCAACATCTCCAACAACCTCACTTGGGCCCTCATTCCTTTGAGAGCCCAAAATTTGTACAAGCCACATCTTTTTAAAGCCGCTTGAGCCACCGGATCTCGATCCACAACCGCATCTACCTCCTCATGCTCTCGCTCTCTCCATTCCAAGACCATCCTACAAAAAATAAATCATTTTTTGAGTTAGAACCCCTCCTTTTTGCCAATTCCATACCTATATGTGGCTTAGTTGCCCACAGTTGCAAGTAAACGTGTCAAGGTCTAGAACGACAAGTCTGTCTGTCCCCGGTTGTATGTTGAGGGTGACTTGGTCCCTCTTGTATGACCAAGCCAAAGAACCACTAGGGGCAGGAAATTTTAAACCCATGTGGCACGGTCCTTACATCATGCGATGTGTTCTGGATAAAAAAGCCTACGAGTTAGAATATTATGAAGGGAATAAATCAGTCGAGCCCAGAAATGGGCTCTATTTGAAAAGATACGACGCTTGAGCCTTAGGCTCAAGTGGAACACTTTGTATACTAATGAAAATTTAGTGTATATACATCTCTATTTTTCTTTTCTTTCGTCTTTGGCTTGCTTATCGAGTTTTCCCTTTTGTTGTCAACGGAGTCTTCAGTCTACCTAGGATTCGCAGACGGAGCTACTCGTCATACACGGAACTTAGCTTCCATCGCTTGGGTGGTTTACTCATCTGAGTGTATGCATCCACGAATAACGTGGCCGAATATAGCGTTGTCATAGAACTTTTGTGCGACGCTATCTCACATGTTATTCACTCTTTAGAAGTTCACCTGGATTCCCAGTTAGAAGTATGTTAGTTGAACGGTTGTTACCGCGTGCATGATCCTACTTTACTCTGTCGATTCCTACGGATACGTCCTTTAGAACGACAATTTGATTTTATTACATATTATCACATTCCTAGGAGTTCTAATCATGTATATGATGCCTATGCTAATTACGATTGGCATTTGTCACATTAATAAAGCAAAGAAAACCATTAAATCAATATACACATTGTAAAATATAAGTAAAGCCGAAGATCCCTTTTTATATATTTCAAAATATAGTGTTTATATTACAAAATTGGGGCTAAAACCCTCAATACACATATACAGTCGATATACATATCCCATGACATCTATGCCTGTGGCGCCGAATGTGCATCATGGTAGCAAACCACGACGTTTGCGAGACGCTGAAAGAGTCGTACCCATGCTCTAGGTACACCAACCACCTGTCGTTGCATGGCTTCAGGTAGATCCTCTACCTGAACCATTGGAATCATCTGTGTCAAACGAGACAAGTTACCTTGCATGTTTTGTAGGACTCTCTCCGCTTCTCCTCCCACCACCTCATCTCCTCGGTTCCTCCGTCTATGTCGAAGGAATCCCTATGGTCGTCGTGGACCCACGTCTGCGATTACACATGTATCTAGTTAATATTTAAACATCGTTCAAAAATATTTTTGTTCCCTAAATACAAAAATACAAAAAAATTGAAATATTTAAAAACTTGTTACCTATATCACCATACGCAGCCCCTGGTGGAGGTGGCATATCAGGATCTCCTCTTAAATAGATCCCCGCATATAGGGATAATCATCCAGCGCAATGATTTGTCGCCGCCACCAGAAGAAAAAATAATCATTGTAGGGTGTTGATACCCTACCTCCTCCCTGTCGTCTCATGACCTTAATCCACCGCGTCATGGTTGGATCGCATGGTTCTCTAGGAAGCATCTCCACTCTAAGTCCCAGGCCTGGAACCCGCTCGAAAAATAAACTACAAAGAATAGAGGCAAACCCGAAGNGGAGGTAGGGTATCAACACCCTACCTCCTCCCTGTCGTCTCATGACCTTAATCCACCGCGTCATGGTTGGATCGCATGGTTCTCTAGGAAGCATCTCCACTCTAAGTCCCAGGCCTGGAACCCGCTCGAAAAATAAACTACAAAGAATAGAGGCAAACCCGAAGTTTCGCTTACTCCCCTGTTTGCACTCTGTCAGCTGGCCTTTCATGTTGGCCAACGGTGAGGTACACCAATCATAGATAGTGCGTCTAGCACACTCTACTGCGTAAAACATAGGCAGTCTCGATGCTTTATGCAATGAGGCCGAACCTATAATCCTGGTAAGCACGAGCACAATGATCTTCAGACTAAGGTTACTTATTGCCCGGATAGGGACTTGGCTTCCCACCTTAGGAGTCCCTGCAGTCTCTCGCTCTCTCCATTCCAAGACCATCCTGCCGAACCTCGGTTAAGACTACCACCGGTTTTTTCCCTTTTCAGTTAGTGCACGGTCTGGAGTCGATCCTTCCCATTGAATGTGAAATCCCTTCTCTTAAGTTGGTAGTTGAGCTCCTACCTGACACTTCAGATTTAGAGCGACGCCTTGTGCACCTAGAGAGTCTTGACGAGCAGCGTCGGGATGCCTTTACGGCTATCCAGGCAAACAAGAAACGTGTCAAGGTCTAGTACGACAAGTCTGTTTGTCCTGGATTTTATGTTGAGGGTGACTTGGTCCTCTTGTATGACCAAGCCAAAGAACCACTTGGGGCAAAAAAGCTTAAACCCATGTGGCACAGTCCTTACATCGTGCGACGTGTTCTGGAAAAAGGAGCCTACAAATTAGAAGATTATGAAGGGAATAAATTGGTCGAGCCCAGAAATGGGCTCTACTTGAAAAGGTATGACGCTTGAGCCTTAGGCTCAAGTGGAACTCTTTGTATACTAATGTAAATTTAATGTATATACATCTCTATTTTCCTTTTCTTTCGTCTTTGGCTTGCTTATCGAGTTTTCCCTTTTTTTGACAGATGTCAACGGAGTCTTCAATCTACCTAGGATTCGTAGACGGAGCTAGTCGTCATACACGGAACTTAGCTTCTTCCGCTTGGGTGGTTTACTCACCTGAGGGTATCCATCCATGAATAACGTGGCCGAATATAGCGCTGTCATAGAACTTTTGCGCGACGCTATCTCACATGTTATTCGCTCTTTAGAAGTTCACTTGGATTCCCAGTTAGTAGTATGTCAGTTGAACAGTCGTTACCGCGTGCGTGATCCTACTTTACTCCGTCGATTCCTACGGGTACGTCCTTTTAGAACAACAATTTGATTTTATTACATATTATCACAATCCTAGGAGTTCTAATCATGTATCCGATGCCTACGCTAATTACGATTGGCATTTGTCACATTAATAAAGCAAAGAAAACCATTAAATCAATATACACATTGTAAAATATATGGAAAGACAAAGATCCCTTTTTATATATTTCAAAATATAGTGTTTATATTACAAAATTGGGGCTAAAACCCTCAATACACATATACAACCGATATACATATCCCATGACATCTATGCCTGTGGCGCCGGATGTGCATCATGGTAGCAAACCACGACGTTTGCGAGACGTGGGAAGAGTCGTACCCATGCTCTAGGTACACCAACCACCTGTCGTTGCATGGCTTCAGGTAAATCCTCTACCTGAACCAATGGAGTCCTCTATGTCAAATGAGACAAGTTACCCTGCGCGTTTTGTAGGACTCTCTTCGCTTCTCCTCTCGCCGCCTCATCTCCCCGGTTCCTCAATCTATGTCGAAGGAATCCCGATGGCCCTGGTGGACCCACGTCTGTGATTACACATGTATCTAGTTAATATTTAAACATCGTTCAAAAATATTTTTGTTCCCTAAATACAAAAATACAAAAAAATTTGAAATATTTAAAAACTTGTTACCTATATCACCATAGGCAGCCCCTAGTCGAGGTGGCATATCAGGATCTCCTCTGAAATCGATCCCCGTATAGGCATAACCATCCAGCGTAATGATTTGTCGCCGCCACCAGAAGAAAAAATAATCATTGTAGGACGTTGATACCCTACCTCCTCCCTGTCGTCTCATGACCTCGATCCACCGCGTCATGGTTGGATCGCGTGGTTCTCTAGGAAGGATCTCCACTCTAAGTCCCAGGCCTGGAACCCGCTCGAAAAATAAACTACAAAGAATAGAGGCAAACCCGAAGTTTCTCTTACTCCCCTGTTTGCACTTTGCCAGCTGGCCTTTCATGTTGGCCAACAGTGAGGTACACCAATCATAGACAGTGGGTCTAGCACACTCTACTGCGTAAAACATAAGCGGTCTTGATGCTTGATGCAACGAGGCCGAACCTATAATCCTGGTAAGCACGAGCACAATGATCTTCAGACTAAGGTTACTTATTGCCCAGATAGGGACTTGGCTTCCCACCTTGGGAGTCCCTGCTACATAGTGGGAATCGATA
>JASDQU010339874.1:0-12462 GCA_032191745.1 Picea mariana
AAACACCGTTCCCCCAGGGGGGATGAAAAGCGAAAGCTTGTAGCCCCACTGATTTTATTAAAGAACTTGCACAAAACTTTAAGTAAGTGACTTATGACCATTCATTAGGGGGGTCACAAGTCTTTACAATGTTTTACAAATGTTTATTGAGTAAAAGGGTGCTCCTGGGGGTCCCGGATGCTCCTAATCTGCCCAAAACGGACATAATTTCCTCTTATTTTTTCGTCAACCAGCACAAAACAGCGAACAAACAACAACAAAAGATGCCCAAAAACACTTTGGAAGTGTCTTGGGTTATTAGTAGGAAAGCCCCAAAATTTGACTAAGTAAAATTTACAAAATTAGCGAAAAATGAACTAAGAAAAGCAAGTTAAAGAGCTTGTCTCCTTATGATATCTTTCTGCTGTTTTAAAACAAAAATATAAAGGCACTCTAATTGTCAAATATGAACTTAAAAGATCTTTTAAAACAAATCAATTTTTAGCCTTTTAAAATTTAGAAGTAAATTGCTTGCAAAAATTGACTTTTCTTGAGCTAGATCTAGTTTAAGATAACAAATTGAAACATGAACTCTAGATCTAATCCTTTAAACCAACTTAATAACTTAGATAAGAAAGATTTGAAATCTGAAATGTATCTAAGATAAAGTAAGCAACTAGTAACCCAAAAAAATTTAAATTTCTTTGAGAAAGAGTGAGGAGAGAAAATTGTAGCCTTGGAACCCTTGGGCAATGGAGTCTTTAGATGAGCTAAAGAGGGATTGAGTCTTTAGATCCTTGAAGTTGTGGGTAAACAAGCAAACTTCATCACCACTCCAAGCTATGAGAACCTGTAAGCCTTAAAGTCTTTGCAAATAAACTTCTTAACAAAATGGTGTCACCTACACAAGAAACTTGAAGAGTATGTTAGTTAACCAAAACACACATACATATCAAAATATCTAAATATAAATGAGCAATAGGATTAACAACAAGCTAGATAAATCCTATCCTACAAGATGATAGCATCCCTTTAAAGGCCAAGATAACAAATCCAAAGAAAAATTTAGACCAATATTACCTCATAGATTAAGCATAAATTGGCATCAAGTATCCAGACACATGCATAGCACACCTTCTTGACCTCCAAAGTCTTTTTATTCAAATATGAAAAGTGTTACAACAATAAGCATCTCAACCCAAGCTCCAACTAACTCACAATGGGAGAGAATGCTTGTTTAAATAGAAAATGGGTGAAGTTCCCAATGAAGGAGGGCGCACCATGTGTGGGAGAGGAGCGCACCAAGTGGAAGAGGAGAAGTGCCAAGTGTGTGGGAGAGGGCTGCCACCTCTCTCCACACTCCATATCTTGCCAAGTGTAGAGGATGGGAGGGTTTGGGTGTGCCACCACTCAAGAGGTTGGCTGCCCCATGTGGGAATGCGCCACCTCTCAAGAGGGGCGCACCTCCTTATTCACATGTGCTCTAAAACCCATCCACATCATCCATCAAATCCTCAATCAAGTCGATTTTGTCCTCAATGATTGCCACCTTGACTTTTGTGCCTTTATTTCATCTCAAACATGTCCCCACATGTTTCCTTAATTTGTGCCCTTGCTGATTTTTTATGATTTTATTTGATTTTTTTGGGTTTTGTGAGCAAAAATGACTTTTAAGTGATTAAAATCACTATTTTTTGCTCAACTAAGTGGGTACTTAGGTAATATGGGTGCTCTAGGTCCAAAAATGAGCATCCCCGTGGCTTATTAATTCCCCTAGTACCACTTTTTTAATACATCTTTATTTTTTAATTAAAAATTGCCGAATTTGAACAATTTTTTAATTAACTGAAAAAATAAAAAAATTCTAAGGGGCACTTAGTACATTTCCATAAGACTCTAGGAGAATGTTTAGCATGGTAATATATATTAGACACTAGGCTTAGATCCATGCTCAAGCCTAACCATGGGCATATACTCCAGCTCTGGAGGGATTGAGTGAAAAAACTCATAAATTATAAATTGCCTGAAAATGGCAAAATATAATTAGTAAGTGAAAAAACACTCCAGAGTATAACTTACGCTTAGGACTTAAGGTGGCTAAGACCTTTTACAAGTTCATCATGCAACATCTCTTATTACAATTTTTTATGGAAATGTAAAGAGAAAAAAGGTGGTCTTTACGACTGGCTGAACTTTTGAACTCTGAATTTTGAACAACCAATGTTCAAACTTTGGCGGCTCGCTAGAAGTCCATCATAGTGCAACTTTTATGGATAACAGGTACTACATGCCATATTTGAAGTTGTGCATGCAATTTACTACTCAAGAAAACATGTATGAGTTGGTTTGGTAATATTGAAAGAGAAACAATATTGAGAGCCAAGGTGTAGTACCACGTCGAACACACAACATATCTCGAACAATGATCTTGTTAACACGCCCGTCAAGGAATTATTGCTTGTCACACAACACCACATCAAATTCCAACCTCCCTCTATGTTCTTTTGTCTCTTGCACATTCAACATTTGGTCCTGCAACAAGTTCCTTTGTCTCCAATCCACTAATAGGTACAACCTCACACACCCATTAACACCAACTGAGGAGCATTTCCTTTGTGCATACACCAAACATGCTAACCACCTTGACCATACCAACAAGTAGTTACATCACTATGTAGCATCCTAGGCATCATCCCATCAACAAAATTTACCCCAATTTGACACTCAGTGCGACATCCATTGTGGACCATAGATTTTCCATTAGATCCCCTAAGAAAATGTATCCTCTACCTCTGTGACAACATAGACAAGGTCAATTTGCTAGAGTCAAACAATTTGGAATAAAGATTGGATACCATTGTTACCCTCACAGAGAATCTCATGCCTCAGTGGCTTTAAATCAATAGGCATGCCATCTTCAAGGGTGCTAGTTTCCAGTGATGATACCTCATCATGTATCACCAACAATGTTGAGATACGCAGGAAGTCGTGCAGCATGGAGCTTCACTTGGTTTCCTCGAGCCATAGATTACTAAACTTTGTGCCCATCAAAAAATGGTTGTTGTTGCCACCACAAATGCCTAGGCACAAGTTTCTCGCGACACTACCTCACTACATAACACTAGCAACCCAGGTTGAGCAAGAGACCTTGTAGTTAAGATAATCACTCAATTCTATCCAGAAACATATGGCTAAACTTCAATCCTAACAGCCAATAGTCACCACCATAGATGTTCAAGGATAAGCTACCACTCTTTCCTTACAGAACATAAATCCACAAGAGCCCCTGATTTAAGCTACACAACCCACTTCTCCCTGTTCATCAACTTAGGAATATTTGGCACAACACAACTCAAAGCTTCTTTAGGGGAACCAAGTGTTATTTGATCACCTTTCCACTACCACCATTGAGCAATTGATGGCTTGTGTTGACATTTCCTAGGTTGTACCATCTTGTTTCCAATGCGTTCTCACCATTGCGACCAACCAATTCAACTCATTCATCGATGCTATGGCCTATGAAAACTATTGGTAGAATGACACATCCTTGCCTCCCTATTTATATTGCATAACTCCAAGATCTAGTCAGCTAAATGAGTGTCAAAATGTGGACCTTGGGCAAGCTCCTCCCAAGATTCGATGCAAATGATACCCTCCTTGGCAAAGTTCATTGTAATCTCATTCTCTAACAATGCCATGCCTTGGTTACGTAATTGGCAAACTTGGAGCACCATGGTGTCTCAAAAATTACATCAGTGCAAGCATGTATGGCAAGCCATGGGATTCCTTGTCCTACCTATCTTGCCTATTCATTGGGTCAATACCTTCCACCAAGACCAAACCCGATGCAATGACATGATTAATGCCCCTCAACATCATATGTGTTGCCAAAGTTGTCCCAACAATTCAGTTTTTTCTACCAACATCACGTTGAGCTTCAATAGTTCCAATAGCTAGTGCAACATGACATCTCGTAAGAACACAATGCAATTCAATTCTTGTAGGATTTTGACGTTGTATTGCTTCCCCCACTTGGTCCTCTACTCATTTCACTGCCTCTATCAAATTCCTTTGAGTGGTAGTTGCTCAATTGCATCCACTCCAATGGTTGCTACAAATTTTGCAAACTTTTCTTGAACTCAATTACAGTTGACCTCCCTTTGACCTCTAGCCAACATGGACTTTTGTGCCCTAGTTCTCACTTGCCTTACCCTACCGGCACTTGAAGGCCTAGAACAATTGAGCTAAGCTTTGAGGATGAATTAGCATTTTTAAGGGTAGATGACATTAATCATTGATAGTGTGCGTGTGATCAATGCTAACACAATAGACAATACAACTTAACGCTCATCCTTAGTGCGCTTCTCAATCAATGTGAAGTAACTCAATTAAGCTTGTCTAATGCAAGGAACCTAGGGGAGCATTAGGTATCTTCCAAATTTCCATTTAGTGCATATTTCTAGGTAGTGCATAGCATTTGAAAATGTCGCCATTTTACCATTCAACTTCATGCTCCTAGAAGGTGCATTGACCTCTAGAGTTCTAACCCTAACAAATTGTTGCTATCAGAACATGCAAAAAATAAATTAGACATCTTTCTTGGCCAATGAGCGCAGCTTTTAACATGTCCCCACGGACATTTGACAATATGTAACCGCATCAAAGCATGTTTTCCTACACCATATATGATTATGGAAGGATTATAAATATAATGAGCATTTAATGTGCCTCATGCACCATTTTGTATGTATATCATGTCAAGTTGTTGGACAAACATGGCGAGCACTAGTTATGTTATGTTTTCTATGTTTGTTTCAATGTGTCCAACATAAAACAAAATTGTGTCGTGGTTGATTTTTTATTCTCTACTTATGCTTATTTCACGATACTTTGATATTCAAAACACACTCACAACACAATAGAAAAAATCTCCACTCAACCAAGGAATCGTGGACCACTTGAATGAAAGGTTTGGGAACATACCTTGCAAGCGACATTTTCAACACAACAGTTGGTGTAATTGTTCTTTCAATGAGTTTGTGTGCACTTTGGCCTACCATCATTAATCATCACTGTGAAAATGAATTTCTCAACTTTTGCAAGCATTGTGGGAATTGATAAACACAAATCTAAAAATCAATACTACCTTCCATCCACAAGCATATGGACAAATGAAGGTAATAAATCACACCATAATTCAATTGTGAATTTTCAATCATAAATCTTTGAAGATGTGGAATACCAACGTCCCATATGTGTAACATAGTCACGATCATGCAATGCACAATGTGACAAGCACTTCACCTTTTGAATTGTGCTTTGGATGTTCATCAAAGAATATGTCAGTCATTCTTGGACCCATTCCCAATGGGATGATGATGAAGGAAGCCATTGAACATTGAATAAGTTAGAAGGTTCATTGACCACATCTAGAAGATTCACTATCAAGTTTGAGAAGCTTTGCATAAAAGTCAATGGAAGCATAAGGATAGGCAAGATCAACATTGTGTAGTTGATCAATTTCGCAAAAGAGACAGAGTTTGGGTTTATCTTCAAAATTAGAAATTTAAGGAGACAGAAAGATCAAGTCACTTTGTTGCAGCCCTTACACCATCATCAAATACATTGGAGAGAATGTACACATCCATCCAATATTCAATTAGGATTATCTAAACCTTTAGGAGCCATCGATATTGGAGGATGATGAAAAATAATCTATCAAATTGATCCTTGAAAAGCTTCTTGTTTAATTTCACTCAAAGTCTGAAGAAGATGTCCTACAGTGCAAAGGTAGGCAACCAACCAAGCTATCTTAAAAGTTTACCAAGCTGGGTTGAAAAAATTGTGACCCCATTGATACACCTTAGAGCAACACAAAGGGAAGTTTCCCCAACAACACCTAAGTTGGGATGTTTCACCTTGCAAGGAGTCAAACATCAACCAAATCCCTGAATAGTCACCCCAAAGAGAGTTCACCTGAGAAATTGTGCAAGTATGAAAAAATTGATTAGGATGTTGTCTTGTAGACACAAAATAACATAACATCATCAACTACAAGATCCACATTGCAATGAGCAATGGCACAAATTGAAGAAGCAAATTAACAGTGCTTAAAATGTGATAATATTCTCCATCATGCATTTCTGAAACTGCCACTTGAAGACACAATCACAACTCATTCATGTTAAAATGTTGGTGTGTAAGCTTGGGGCACTAATCTTGTTGCAAGCACACAAATCCAAGCAATGCAACGCATTGGTGTGGATGGACAGCTCAACAATTCTCACACACAAGCTCAACAATCACAATAAACCATCTTCTTCATCTCTTCCTCTTCTTGAATTTATGTACGTTGTATAATTTAAGGAACATGAATAAATGAAGGATGATGGGATTCATATTCACTTGGTACATATTTACATGTAGCCTTCGTATTGTAATTGTATTGATTGATAGGTATTATATCAAGCTTCATGTAGGCAATATTTTTGTTACAAGGTTTTATTCAATTAATGAAAATTTGGAGTTGCATCTATCTCCCAAATTATCACACCATCATATGAATAATGTATTATTTCATTTTTGTTTGGTGTTAATTTAGTTATTTGTTGTACTATAAATTATCAAGCATCATGCATGTGAGTTGAACTTCTTAACTTGTCATTGTGGTTGTACTATTGAACTAATGCACTCTCATTTGGATGAATTTGTATTAGTTGTTTGTTCTTTGCTCTGTTAATTGTAGAGATACTAGTTATTAAGAGGGGAGTATTGAAGTCATTCCAACTCTTATCTTCACTATCATGTTCCCCAAAGAAACATTTATAAGGAGTGTAGATGTTTATTTTACCTAGGTGACATCTTAATGTGGGTGACCCTCAACTATTTGCACATGTAATACAGCAAATGTAATATTCTCACATCCCCAACAACAATTATAACACTAATTATGACCCAACAAGTAACCTCAACGAACAAAATCTACATACAAAAAAGATAGTGAGTTCTAGGGCACATAATTGTACCTCAAATATTATCCATCCATGATGCTTACAGTACTAGTGAAGTGAATGTGCTCTAATTATTTGCCCTTACAATATCACATATTTATAAAAAAAAAGTTTCTACCCTGGGCTGGAGCGATGAGCCCGACCCCAAATTCTTTAACTATATAAAGTTATTTTGATGTGCATGGAGTTTATACAATGTTGGCAAATGTGAAGCATCATGGCTATGTATGTACATTGACAAGTGTGCTTGTAGCATGTTTCTTATGATGTTTAAATATGCACAGTAACAAGTTTACATATGTTGTTAAATATGAGGATGGGGTTGTCACGATATGCCAACACTACACATCTTAAGAAGTGGCATCCTCTTCATTGATGATCATCCTCTATGTTGAATTGAAAAACACCTATTATCCATTGGTCCTAGAAAGTACCTTCTTCCAAGTTGAGAGAATTTAATTATTTGCGTTATCTAGATCGTGTGGATCCTTCAAGTGTCCAATCTTTTTGCAGTAATGCCAAGGGATCATTTTGAGATCAACTCAATAAAAATATCTTAATATAAGGGTAGTCATGTCATTGTGCACAAGGAGATAAAACTTAGATGCATAAATTTGTACATGTGGTGGGATGAACTTCAGAGGCATGCTCCAAATCATCTCTCTTGATCCAATAATATAAAACGCATTTATTCACCTCGATGTACCCAAAGGAGGTAGGCCCTACCCATACATGCTTAATGTCAATAATCTTGCACATAAATAAGCTCACAATGGGCCTCCACAATATTCACACAGAAGCCAACACCATGGACCTCAACAACCTTCACAAGATAATCAAAGATTGCAAGCATAAATCATCATATAGATCGTAGCTCACAACAAACTAGCAACAATTATTGTTTTGACAACGCCACAGTACTTGTCAAGATTCTCGTTTTTTCAAAGTCACACAAGATAATTTATTGTGGGAGAACAAGCATCCCATGGTGCATGTATAGCCCAGCTAACCATGGACTAGCGAACTCACATAAACATGCAACATCCAAAGCTCCTCAACTTTCAAACGCACATATGACTCAAACTTCTTCAAGAAAAGGTATTGATGCATTAATAGGCTTCAAAATGACGCAGTGGGCAAAGTTAGAGAGGAGTGCCCATTGCCCTAAAATAGGTGAAGATGGAATAAGTAAAATTGTATATGTATGCAACCAACAAAGACAACCATTTAACTTTGGCTAAAGACAGGGACAGATAACGTATAAAAGCAGACACGATTTGCAACACAACAAACAGTGGAAATATCTGGGCAGTTAAAACTTCAGCCTCCATATCACAAGTTCATTATCCAAATACAACTCTCGTCTCAGAAAAAACTACACTAACTTGGTTTAAGTCACTTTTTTAAATAAACAAAATCCAAAAAGTGACTGCAGGATCAAGATAAATGGGCCGCATTACTCCATTATATGCACCATGAATGAATTCAAAGCTTATGCTAGTAAAATGTTTACACAAAATTCGTGGCTTCATGGACCCTTCAAATGTCAGAAGAGTGGAACATGCTCCACAACCTGAGAAGGAAGCTCAATTTGTACAAAAGATGATAAATAAAGGAATTGGTAAATAAGAAAGAGGCCAGAAAACACAGATGAGAAGAGACTTTGTATCCTAACAACTGTTTATGGCTCTCCATGACATAACATATATCTCATTGCTGTGGGAGAACATTTTCTATGTTTGTTGGCTTAAAAACATTAAATCCATCGGAAGAAGTAGACATGAGTAATCCTGGAATTTGAGCATGCCAATGCACCTCCTTGAGATCCTTTTGACCCTGTAATTAACAACAGCATCAAGATTACATACTATGAAATCAGAAACATCATAATCTTTCAAAACGAATTAAAGCACCTTAGGCCAAATTAAAAGTTTCAACCTGATGAACAAAAAGTAATTGTGGGGGTAGATCTTCTGGTGCATTAACTTTCTCTTCCAGTGTAGCTTTAAACTCTGCTTCTTCTTCTTCGTCACGCTCTAGCGATAGGTCCCAAATACTGACACATGTGAATAGTTCATTGTTTAGAACAATAATTTATTTGACTAAAATGTGGATCAACTTGGCCCCCAGTTCCCTAGTTGGACCCAATAAAATAAAAAACCATATCTGATATCAGGACAGCCTCATAAACTACTATCATCATTTGCATGGACTCTTCAAAAATTGATTCACTAGCAATCTGCTACTCAGCAAAATTTTACAAATCGAGTACATGTAGATAAAAGAATAGAAGCAAAATGTCATACGTGAGCTGATTGTCTGCTGATGATGCTGCGAGAGTTGAAGCTTCATGAGGACTCCATTCAATGGATGTAATAGGCTGCTTATGGTATTTAAAATGAGCTACAAGAGAGTCTTCCTGGAATATTTAACATCAAAAGTAAGTATACTGGCCAATGAAACAAAAGCAATTGACTAGCTTTTATATTTCTTGCATCACAATGAAGGTTAAACTGACATCCAAATATTCACATATTCATTAAATACATAACTTTGAAAAGACATACTAGAGCAATACGTCACTCAATATAATTACTAATAATTATTAAACAGGTCATTAGATAGAAAGGATGTCATGAAAAGGCATGCCAATTAACGTCATGAATAATATAAACATCGTTCAATTATATATTTATTGGATTTCATATCTTTTATCCACAAGAGTTTGCTTCATGGCATTGAAGCTTTTCTTCTGCCTGATAATATCTGGTCTCTATCCATTCTATCAAACCCTACACCATATCTTCATCCCTCCATTTTTCTCCATATTCCCTGTTTATTTCTTTGTTTTTGAATTTTCTACTATTATGTGTTTCTCAAGAAGAAAAGTGGCATATGCATCGATACAGCTTTCCCTAAAAAAATTAGCACATTTGCAGACAGTTGACCAAGTGTTGACTTCTCGTTAATTCTTGCACTACCCCATTTGCTCTGAAATTTCACATACAACCTTACCTTTTGTCCTAATCAATTATTCCTTCTACACCAAAAGTCTAATTTGATCAAGAGAGTGCTTTCTTGAGAACAAATTATAATAATTAAGCATTTTCATGAATCTTCAAGTCAAAAGGATTGAATAATAATTAATAATTAGGCAAATGTCAAACTAAAACAATGGTCATGAATCTTGATGAAGGACAAAACCGATCAATATATAGACCAAGGAAGTGTGGAGCCTTTAAAAAATATTTGACACCGTTGATTTCATCCAACAAATGCAAGCACTGTTTTCAAATAACTCAAGTTAGCAAAAAAGAAACACATCTCACACTAATAGAAAGTGACAGAGAGACAGTGGAACACTGAACGAAAAACTAACTAGCAACTTGTGTCCAAAGTATTATTAAACAAAACCTAAAGGAATCTTTTGCCAGATGACTGAAATTTATGATAATAACTACATTCAGTATCCACATAATCAACAATATTCAAGGTACTACACAAAAGTGTCTAGCTAAATGCAAATAGACTAAACAACATTATACAATCCCCTGGTATTTTCGTAAATACCCTCAATAATTTAGAAATTTTGAGAATCCAAATTTTAATGCAAATTCTGAAATTTCACCTCATAACCTTGCCCAGATCTTTTCCTATGAACTTTCAGTGTTATGGCTGATCTGAAATATTAAATTACAGCAGTAATATTTCACTTCCTTTCAACCCAATTTCACCCAGCAGCCCAAGAGAGTAAGTACCATGTAAATGTACTTCAATACCACAATGCTACAACCCTTAATGCACACTTTTCAAGGCATATAACATATCTGAAATGTCTTATTACAGCAGATTATATCAGCAGTAAATCTTCTCTTTTTATCTTCAAGATATCTGTTAAATCACTTAACAAATTCAGCTATATGTTATATCAAATCAGCATAAACAACAAGAGCTGAAATCTACTCAATCAAAAAGATAACATACACTGAAAATCAAATCTGCAAGTACACAATATTTGGACAGCTGAAAACTTCATAAATATAAAAGATGAAATACAAGTACATGTCATAGCTTTATCATAAAGCTAGTACAAGTCAAGTTCTCCAAACCCTAGCTAGGAAAACTATAAGAAAAACCTAGCCCCCAATATAGCCTTCCTTAATGGTCTAATTAAGGAAGAAGTTTACATAAATTGGCAGAGAGGATTTAAGGTGCACGGGCACGAGACACATGTACAGATTGAAGAAAGCCCTTTACGAGCTGAAACAAACACCTTCTTATTACTCTAAGATTGATGAGTACCTATTAGATTTGGGCTTCACCAAAAAAGCTGCTACAGCTCCCAATTTTTATTAGTTATTTGATCGATCTTATCTACTTGTTTTGGTCCTATATGTAGATGATCTAATACTTACAAGGAGTTCAGTGAAGCTCATTGTAGGATGCACGACATGGGCATGAGACACGTGTGCATATTGAAGAAATCCCTTTACGGGCTAAAGCAGGAACCCCGTGCTTGGTACTCTAGGATTGATGAGCACCTATTAGGTTTGGGATTTCACCAAATCTACTAGGTCCCAATTTTTATTAGTTATTTGATAGATGTTGTATGCTTGTTTTGGTCCTATATGTAAATGATCTGATACTTGCAAGGAGTTAAGTGAAGCTCACTACAAGTTGCAAGGCTGCGTTGGCACAAGAGTTTGACATGAAGGACATTGTACCGATGCACTATTTCTTGGGTTTAGAGGTGTGGCAAGGTATAGGGGAAGTTTTCCTTGGGTAGGGAAAATACACAATTGAGATCCTTAAATGTTTTGTTACACCCTATTTTGTATGGGGTGTCTGAGGACCATTTTTATGACACCTTATACGATGACAATTATGGACTTTCTATGTACCAATTGCAAATCATGGGCAATATCATGGTACACATGTTGTCCTTCATGCTACCCTTATGGTTTATCCGACCCTTGGCCAACCAAGGGGAAGGTGGCATTCAAGGAGGATGACTTCACATTATCAATTTGTCATGCCCTTTTCATTTTTCCCAACATATCAAATGGATTGGTCATATTTGTACCATTGGTGGAGGTTGCTTCAACGGCATATCATGTATCTTTCATCTTGTTGCGGGTGCTTTTCCATGGTTGATCGTTGTTGAGGAGACCACCTTATTATAACCCTTATTCACGATGCTCTAGTCACTACTTTCACTTAGTTGTTGCATGGTGGATTCATGTCCCTATCTTAGTTGTTTGTGTCGTCGTGGTAGGGTGTTCTCCTAACGTTTCACTTTACACACTCACTTTCATCACTTTTCCATCCTTTTACCTAGGTATCTTCCATATATCATCATATTTTCAAATTGTACCTTAGTATAATCCATATCATATTCATTTTTCATCATATTCCCATTCCTATAAGGCACATGAGTCATTTCATCCATATTCATATAGTTTTCCCTTCATAA
>JASDQU010339877.1:2007-12462 GCA_032191745.1 Picea mariana
ATAGGTTACGGTTTGCTAAAGGAATTCCATCCACTCTTTCATTCAATTGCCAAAAATGTCTGTGTACAATAAGCGTTACTTTTCTTTCTCCAGTCAAAAAACTCCCCTTCATTACCAAACCTCTGCTATTTAAAGTCAGAGTCATTCAATAGAACATAATCAGAACAGCCTTGAGAATCCCCGATTATCAAGTTGTTTGTTTAATATCATTAATACAAAATCTAGAAGTCTCCTTGATCAACATCGTGAGCCAACATATATCATCAACAGGTGTTGCAGTAGTCGTATAAAAATAGGATTGGTGACATCTCTTGTAACATCTTCCAATCTTGACAGGCTTCTGTTGCAGTAGTCATGTAAAATATGTGAACGTTACCAATCAAACATGCTAAGTAAATGAAAATATAAAAGTGAGATGAATAGTTCATACCTTGGGAAAAAGGGTCTTAGTACTCATTATAATAGTCATTTAGCTTAGGAATGAGATGGTTGAATGGGCAAAAGATGTAGTGAAAAAGGGACATTTATGTGTCTTAACATGCCCCCCAACTGAAGACATTCAATGTCCTCATGAAAAACACATTCAAACCTTACTTTGTAGCTGAAGTAGATAATTGTCTCCTCCAGTGAAAAACTGCTAAGAGAAATTGCTAAGTGTCGGTATTGAAAAATGTTGTGTCCAAAATAAAATATGTTGTGTCAATGATCTGTCTAAGTTTATTTATCTTTGAGAACATAATCAGTTTGAGTTGCTCCAATAACAACTCATGAAGGAAATAGAGGTTCTTGTTTACAAGCTTCTGGTATACCAGCAATTGTTTTATGACATTGGGATCTCCTCTGTTTTACTAATTTTTTTGTAGTAGTAAGTTCATGTTCAGTATTGACTGAGACAGTTGTTGGTCCTTTAGTGACTGGAACTATGACTACCTCATATCCTGCCTCAAATTAAATGTTTTCGCACTCAAAGAACATGAGTTCTTTGTTTCTTCCCATAGCATCTTTTGCTAGTGCTAGGATGTCCAAGGTTATCCCTTCTGGATTCTTCTGTTGAACAACCTCCACCTCTTGTTTCAGGGTATTTAACTCTGATTTGAGGTTATCATTCTCTGTTATTAGTGTAGAGATTCTGGAATTTTTTGTATTATTGATCTTTCTCTCTATTTGGGCAAACAATTGGGCAAGTCGCACATCCTCAAAATGCTGTGTAGCTGGTACTTGTGTAACAACTATGTCTGTCAGGAATGGTTCTTGTGGAACAGTCTCCACATGAACAGTTGGTTCTTGTGTAACAATTGTTTATGTCAGGACTGGTTCTTGTGTAACAGTCTCAACATGGACAGTTGGTTCTGGTATTACTATCTCTGGTGGGACAATCCTCTGTGGAGCAGTTGGTTCTGGTGTAACAGTATCGACTTGGACAACTGGTTCTTATGTAATAGCGGTTTATGTCATGACTGGGTCCTATGGAATAGTCGCCACATGGATAGTTGGTTCATGTGGAACCATCCCTGCATCAAACTTAGAAGATAGTGGATGAAGAATAGGAATATCCTGTTCCACATCTTTCCATCCAATTGCATCTTCAACAGACCTGGTGGACCTGGTTCTTCTCTTGGGTAAAATAGAAATGAAAGTAGGGGTTTTCTTCTTCATTGCTGGAGGAGGAACGGGGCGTTCTTCCTCAACCACACAAGGAGGATATTCTGGTATACTGGGGTCTGCGATGATATGGACATCATCAATGGACGTGTGATGCACAAAATCATCAGGTGAAGCCGATGATTCTACTGTGATTTGAGTACATTCATTTTGAAAGGAGAGAATAGTTTCCTGAAGTTCTATGCATAAAGTAAAACCTGGTATTCATACCTCTGTAGAATTCTCTGTCATAGTAGCCAGAGGGTTCTGATTTTCTATTGAAACAATTTGGTTAAGGGCTCTCTGAGTTTTTCCCTTGAATGAATGTTTTCTTTTCTGAGAAAATACACTGGTAATGATAGTAGGTGCTTGATCGGCTATTGCAGCAGGAGGAGGGTTCTGTGTGAATTTTGATGCAACGATAGAGGAGGTAAGCGGACTTGATGTTACAGTAGACCGTGTGGACCTTGCTTGCTTTTTAGGTAATGCAAAGATAGGAACAGGGGTGTTATTTTTAGAGACAGGGGGTAGGTTGTCAATGATAGGTGTTGCAATGGACCCTGCTAACCTTGTTCTCTTTCTTGGTGATCCAAAGATAGGAGCAGGGGTTTTCTTTTTAGAGACAGGGGGTAGGTTTTCAATGATAGGTGTTGCAGCCAAGTGCTGTGACACATGTCTTGATCGAGTGGTTGGTTTTTCATCTGTTTTTTCGACCATAGCTACAGGCTGTTGTAATGCAATTTCATCGAGGCTTGTTTGGCTGGTGATAGGATGGCTTTGGGTTATGCAGTTGCTTTTCTGAGTCCTCTTATGAGAAACGAAAATAGGGGTTTGGATTGTTGTTGCATCCGAGGGCAGAGGCTCAGGAAGAGGTCCATGGGTTTTGTTTTCAAGGACTAGTGCAATTATATCTGTATTTACAGAATGTGGATGGTCTACTACAACAGGTAATGGGTTATTGGAAATGACCATACCTCTACGAATTAATAGGCCGATGAGTCTATGATTAGAAATGCAGTTCTTGGGGTTCTTAGCTTTTTTTACAAAACGATCCATGTTATGCAATGAATGGAGGAGAAAATAAGGAATGTTTATAAATTCCTGATGTCGCAAATGTGATAATAAGATGAAATCAGAAAAATAAACAACCTGGTATCCACCTTCGCAGGTAATGTACCTTTTAATAAATTATGTGACTTTCCCCCATGGCTTTGGTAAGGAATTGACATCTGCACCTCTACCTTTGGTCTGAACTTGCTCAGTTTTGACAAGGAAACCCTTTTGTGCATTCGTAAGATGTTTTTTTCTGTTAAACCATTGGTATCTTGTTCTTGGCAACCCTATTACAGTAGCAATGATTTCTTATGACACTGGAATCCTCACCCCTTTCACCATTGAATACCCTTCGGTAAGATTTTGACTAAACTCCAATACCTCGTCCTCATTAAACCCCTTCAACTTTTTAAAATACGATATCCAGCCGGCCTGGAGAAATATTTGGTAGGCCTTTGGGTGTAGCAGCAAAATGTCCAGAGTTGAGGGTTCATATCTCACAGTTGATCCTCCCATGATGTTGCTTGAGAGTCTAACAGGCACGTAGGAGGAGAAACTATCACCTAAATCAGAGACGCAACAAGCTCAAGCATGGTTTGTAGAAAGAATACAGTGTCTCAGTAAAAATAAGTGTGGTCGGAAAGGTGGTGGAGGTGTGTATAAAATTTGGTGTGGATGGCTAGATTTATGTTCCCCCCCTACCCCTCCCTCCCCAACTAAGTGGATTGGCTCCAGGTGCATCGATTTATGACAACCGGTTAGTAAATAGGAAACCATGCTTTTATATCTTCATTACTTTAACACGCACAATTAATCACGTACCTCATATCTTACCACACATAACGACCTGTCAGAGTAACTGCACTATCCAACTGCCATCTGAGTTGTGTGGAATAGCTGACATGATGAAGGTTAGTGAGAGAAATGACAACTGGAGAAGAAACCGAGTCTTTACTATAGTTAGCCAACTAGAAATTGCCGTATGTGAAGTCATGTCATTATGAAGCAGCACTTTTAGATAGAGAGCATCAGTATTGTCTAATCAATGGTTTTGTGGCATGGAAAGATTCGAGAGATGGAGCAACAACATCGGAAAAAATGCGAAAAAGAAAGAGTGAAGTGGCAAGAAAGAATAGAAGCAATTAGTGTATCAACATGTTCTTCGGAAAAAATGGTGGAGGTAGGTGTAACAGCATGGAAATCGACCAATTTATCAGAAGAAGGTGTAACAACATGGAAATCAGCCAATTTATCAGAAGAAGGTGTAACAACATGGAAATCGACCGAACGCTACATTACTTAGTTTCTAGGAAGTTTTTCAACTTCCATGAACTAATCATTGGACTTGTTTTGTGCTACTCAACGTTGTTGTTCATCAATCCACCTACACACACATAACTGTCTGATACCTTTCAAAGCTTTATTATCATAGTAAAGAAAATAGAGAAATTTCAACTAAAAACAAAGAAATGCAAATTTTGTTGAGGTTATTTATATACAAGGTTTGAGCAAAAGAAGTCCTAAATTTCACAAGGGGAAGGAGCAAGCTACTTTCTGTTTAAGAATTGATAACCGGTATCAACTGTACATCTAGTTTTGAATTCTTCCTTGGATAGTGGAGGCTGATACAGATGCAAGCAATGACCATTTGCATGTAACTATGTATTGGATCCATCAATAGTAATCAACCGTATTGTCCCATTGGGAAAAATGGTGTCTACCTCGTAAGGCCCTAGCCATCGTGTACGTATCTTACCTTGAAATTCCTTAAAGTGTGAATCATACACCAGAGCCCAATCTCCTTTTTGGAATAATTTCTTCTTGATGACTCGATCATGCCATTTTGTTCTTTGTTGTTGAATCACTGTGGTTTGATGGATGGTGTCCAAATTCTTTTCATCAAGCTCGTTGAGCTGCTGCAGTCTAGATTTATGTGCCATAGTCAAGTCGAGGTTGATTTCTGATGCAGTTCTTAAGGTTTTGATTTCAAATTCAACAGGGAAAACAATGATTTTTCCATATACCAACTCATAAGGCCCTAGCCATCGTATACGCAGCTTACCTTGAAATTCCTTAAAGCGTGAATCATACAACAAAGCCCAATCTCCTTTATGGAATAATTTCTTCTTGATGACTCGATCATGCCATTTTGTTCTTTGTTGTTGAATCACTCTGGTTTGATGGATGGCGTCCAAATTCTTTTCATCAAGCTTGTTGAGTTGTTGCAGTGCTTTTTCCATATACCATCTCGTAAGGAGAAAAACCAGTTGTGCTCCTCCAAGTAGTTCGGTAAGCCCATAGAGCTTCATGCAATCTGTCAGACCAATCCCTACAATTTTCTCTCACTATTTTAGTAATAATGGCTTCGATAACTTTGTTGGTGCTTTCCACTTGGCCATTGCCTTGTGGATGGTATGGAGAATCTATTCTATGTAAAACATGATATTTACTGAGTAGAGCTTCAAATTTATATGATGTGAAGGGGGGTCCTCCATCAATTACCAATTCTCTGGGAACACCAAACCTAGCAAATATATCTTCAAACAAGAATGCTAAGACAACTTGTTCTGAGGCTTTGATAAGTGCTTTTGCCTCCAACCACTTGGTCATGTAATCTGTACAGACCAATATATAGACTTTCTGATTGGAAGGTGGGTGAATGGGTCCTACACAATCCATGGTCCATCTCTCAAAAGGCTCTAACACTACCTAAGGCTGGAGTGGCATCTCATCCCTGTGAGTTAGCTAACCCATGCATTGGCAACTGTCACAAGCTTGGACATACTTCTTGGCATCCTGAAATATGTTGGGCCAAAAATAGCCCATCCTTAAAATTTTATACCTAGTCCTTTTATCAGCAAAATGACTCCCACAAGGGCCATCATGGAAAGCTTTTAGCAGATCATAAAATTCATCATCCCTCACACATCTCTTGATTTCTTGGCCCAAGCCTGTGTAGAAGAGGTATCCTCCTATCCACCTATACCTAGCACTCTTTTGAATAATATTCCTTCTTTCTCGAGGAGATAGATGTGGAGGTACCTTCCCTGCAACCAAATAATTAGAAATGTTTGCATACCAAGGTGAGTGAGCAGATATTGCAAACAAATGTTCATCAGGAAATGAATCATCGATAGTTGAATTATCATCATTTATATGTAATCTTGAGAGAAAATCAAAAACCACATTTTCTTTTCCCGGTCTATCCACTATAGTAATGTCAAATTCTTGCAGTAGTAACAACCATCTTGTCACTCGGGCATTATTAAAGGTTTATTCATTAGATATTTAATGGATGTATGATTAGTATGAATACATGTGGGATAGCCAGTTACATAATGCCTGAAATTATTGATTGCATAAACTACCACCAAGAATTCTCTTTCAGTAACTGTGTAATTTAACTTAGCAGGAGCCATGTTCTTGCTGATATAGTAGATAGCGTAGGGTTCTTTGTCCTCCTTTTGTTCTAAAACTGCACCAATTGCAGTGTCTGAGGCATCTAAAGAAATGTGAAAAGGCAGAGCCCAATTGGGCCCTCTCAAGATGGGAGTTGTGGACACTTTTTGTTTAAGATCTGCAAAAGACAATTCATAGTTGTCAGTCCAACAAAAGTCAACATCTTTTGTTAGTAGAAAAAACATTGGAGAGGCAAGTTTAGAGAAATTTTTAATGAATCTCATGTAATACCCAGTGTGCCCTAAAAAACTTCTTACCTCTTTATGAGTTGATGGAGTTGGAATGTCCAAAATTACCTGGATTTTGGCTGTATCTACCTAAATCCCTGCATAAGAGATGAAGTGTCCCAGCACTACCCCTTTGCACATCATCATATGACACTTTTCTGTACTTAAAGAAAGATGAGACTGTCTACATCTTTTGAGCACTTTTTCCAGATTAGACAAAGCTTCTTCGAAATCAGTACCATAAGGTGTAAAGTTATCTATGAATATTTCCATACAGTCATTCACCATATAAGAGAAAATACCAATCACAACTCTCTGAAAAGTGGCTGGTGCATTATACAAGCCAAATGGGAGAACCTTGTAGGAAAATGTACCCCAAAGGCTAGTAAAGGTGGTCTTGTCTTGGTCCTGTGGGGCAGTTTGTATCTAGTTATAGCCATTGAATCCATCTAGGAAAGAAAAAAAATATTTTCCGGCTAGGTTGTCTAAAACCTGATCAATAAATGGCAGAGGGAAATGATCCTTCTGTGTGGCCTTATTCAAGGCTCTATATTCCAAACACACTCTCCACTTACCATTCTTTTTAGGAACAATAACCAGTGGTGATACCCACTCATTGTCTGATATAGGATAGATGAATCTGGAGTTGAGAAATTTATGAAGTTCTTCCTTAACAATTTCTTTAAGGTTTGCGTTCATCCTCCTTTGCGGTTGGCAAATGGGTTAGCATTCTTCTTTGATGTATATATAGTGGGTGCATAGTTCAGATGGAATTCCTTTCATATCCATGTAATCCCAGGTGAATTCTTCTTTATGTACAGTCAGTAATTTCATCAATCGATAAGTTTCAGCAGTGGAGAGATCAGGATTGGTGTTCAAGGTTTTTCTAGGTTCGACTTCCACAACAACGCTCTTAGAACCAACTCTAGGAAATAATTCAAATTTTGTTGTTTCGGCATCTTCTGTTAAAGTGGTTGTTGTTACAGCTGAATCAATTTGATTGTCAACAGTTTCTGAGAACATTTTCGAGTTCATTTCTTCCTGGGCAATAGGGTCAATGACTCTGATCAATCAATGGTGTGTGCTATGTGTAACAATAGAGGAGTCAAAAATAAAGCAGTTGATTAACTCATCCTCCATATCATCTTTGAAGCTTAGGACCTTTCCTATAGTTAGCACAGGCAGAGCACTTCCATCCTCAGTGTCCATCCATAGAGAATTTTCAGGTTCTGCACTGGGTGTAGCATGAGGATATAGGGTAAGATTTTTTATGTCATAACCATCAGAGATGGTCATGGAACCAGATCTGCAACCAATGAAATCATCAACTGTAGCTAACCATGGTTGTCCCAGAATTAGAGGATGGCCTCCTAGACGGGATTTGGGTTGAAAAACGACAAAATCAACAGGATACTACCATGAGTCTACTGAAATGAATAAATCATTGATTACTCCTTCTGGTCTGATGGTAGAGATATCAACTAATTCTAGAACAATAGGAGTAGGTCAGATTTGTGTTTTGAGTTGCAGAAACTATGTAGCTTCTATTGGCATGATGTTAATTTCTGCCCCTAAGTCAACTAGTACATGTGGAATAAATGCTTTCAGTAGTCGAATATTAATGTGCAGATTTTGCAATTCTCCTAAGAGATTGAAAGATGGTAATTCCACAAGCTAGGTAATTTCTCAGTCTTTTAGGGAATGGTGGGCCTGTTGATTCTATAATAGGTTGGTCAATTTCTTTTGTATCATCAGATGGTCTCTCCCCTGATTCCTTATCTGATTTTGAAGATGGATCATCTTCAATTATTGGCTCAACTATTCTCCCTGATGTTAATTTTATTTCATCACAAGGCATAGGAGTAATAGATAAGGTTGGCACATTATGTATGTCTATGTTCTGAATGACCTTATTATTTGGGTTTGGGTTAGGTTGCACATGCATCTGAGGTTGCAAGGGAGGATTGCTTTGTGAGGCATTGGGAGGTAATTGCAGCTGTTGCTGATAGTATGGGGGTTGGAACTCTTGTTGATAGGGCTTCGGTTGGCGACTATTATTGGATAAATCTATAGGTGTGGACACTAACCAATCTCCCTAGATTCACCTGGATCTAGAACAAAGCAAGACAGAACATGATTCTTTCCCTAGATTTTGACTATTGAATTGACTAGGAGGCAAGAACAAATAACATACCTTATTATTGCTTCCTATGGTATTTATTTATCCTGCTTCGCTCTAGTGCTCTCGTGCAGCCAAGAAAAAGACAACACAAACCAACCAAAGTGAATATAGCACAATCTATTCAACAGTCAATCTATGTATATGATCAAGGAATTATACAATAAAGTGGAAATAGCTTTATGGGAAAGGGACATGCTACTGTATCATATTAATGGAAAGTAAAGATTACAACCTGAGCCTTGATTTCACAACTTCCTTTCGATGGCCCTTGGCTCTGACACACACACTTGCTCAATCCTTGCATGAAGAATATCAAATCCTCTTGATAGACCTGCTAGAGTCTTCAAACTGTTGTTCAATGTTGAGTCCTTCACACAATTCTTTCACCAATTCTCCAATAAATCTTGCTTAATCTTTTCCATGAGAATTCCCTCAATATATAGGATAGAATGAATTAGTTACTTGGATAAGAATGATCCCAAAATATCAAGGAATCCAGTACTAGGATAACCATTCGAATGCCATCTCATCCTTCTAGAAGATTCCCTTCTAGAAGCATCGAGAATTCATCTTTTTCCTTGCTTTAGGAAGAGTTCGCACCCTAGCAGTTCAACACAGTGAAAACTTCTCGCACCCTGGCTTAAGGCAGCCTGCGAGAATCAAGCATTCTCACAGGAAAATATACTAGCAGCCTTCGAACCTTCTTCAAAAATGAGATTTTTGGAAAGAGAAGAAAGTAAATTTTTCTCAGGAGAAAGTTCTTATGAAGAGCCTGAGTACACCATCATTAATACATCATCATGAGGACCAAAATCATGGGTAACAGAATGCCCCTCAAAGTATGAGGTTGGAACCAGTGACAGCCGATAGACTTTGTAAGCTGCATGTGTGTGTTGAGAACCAGGAGCACACCTAATCCGAAACCTGTGAACAACCAAGCATCTGCATAATATCATATATATCAATTTTGAGGTAGGCATTCCCATACTCAGATCACAAACTGATGACATTATAGACATGGGTCATGGCCACCAACCATACAATATGGATCCATGCCATCAAAATATAGCATAGCCACCGGAATACACTGTGGATCTATGCGGGAAATTTCAAATCGAGATGACATAGCCATGAGACATATACAATGGATCTATGTGTCACAAATTATACATACTCCATCGCAACCTGGACAAAAGAGATGATATCCAGGGTCTTCAATCTCATCACCCAAAGTACGAATCTAACCATGTGATTACATTTGTTGAAGTCGAACATGGTAGAAACCACTTGATTACTGGTCATTGATGAAACCGTTAACAAGTGCGAAGGAAATCACCATTGATGTCAATGACTTCCAAGTTACCATAGTAAAATCCATCGAGTGTGAATAAATGAGTTGAAGTCGAACATTTGATGGAATCTTTTGATCAGGGGTCAATGATATGAACCCACTGTCAAAAGCGAGGAAACCTGCCATTGAAGCATGAAAGCTCCAAGGTACCAAATAATTTCTAATTCTTGATTCCGGATAATGAGCTGAAGTCGACGGAACAAAACTCGTCATAGGAGGGCCTTGATGTATCCCCCATCAATAAAACAAAATGAGTAATAGATTTTGAAGGCAAAACAGAGTATGACGTGAATTGGACTGGACACAGGGAAGGCCGACACAGAGAGAATGGATAACTGCAGATGGCCGACTCAATATAGGTTTCAAATGAACTTCTCTTGAACATATGAATGACACGACCAATGATTTGGAAGTATTGACTCAAAGACGACTCAGGGGATGACCTTGTAGAAAATCGAATGAGAGACAAATGGATTTCCCAAACCAACTTCAAGTGATGAATAGGGGGTGTCATGTTCAAGAGCGACACTTACTGCCAATTA
>JASDQU010339881.1:454-10672 GCA_032191745.1 Picea mariana
AGAGATGATGAAAATTTAGAAGATTATTTAGAAATATTTTTGTATAATATTCATATATCTAAGCATAGAAAATTAGATATGGATATTATTAAAACTATTTTCTTAGGAGGAATTAAAGATGAATTTATTGATTTTCTAAATCTAATGGGATCTAGAGATGTATCTCATTTTTCCTTTGAAAGGATTTGTGATTTGTGTAGGAATTATTCTTGAAGTAAAGGAAAATAGGGTAAGGAACCACAAGATGTTCTTTCTGGAGTCACAAAATCAACAACATGAGGAGTAACTAGGGTAGAATTAGGAAATTTGTTAGAAAATTTTAAGATTGATATTCTTGGGAATCTTAGGTCACAATTGGATACATTGAATATTAAAGGGAAACAAGAGGAAGAGAATGTGAATTTATCAATTTTTTTTCCTAGATGTAGGAAGAAGCATCCCACATGAGATTTTCCTTCAAATAAAATTGATTTTTTCTTTTTGGGATTGGGTGTGACATGATACAAAACAAATAAATAGAACTGTAGATAATAAAAGAGAAATCATTTTTTGAAGATAGAAGGCAGTGTCTAAATACACCGTTACAACACTTAAGCACAACGCATTGTGATTAGAACATCACAATGCATGTTGGACATCTTGTACAAAACAATAATATGACATGATGATAATGACCCATCGGGTCTACTATTTATAGCTTCAATATCTAACCAACTTCCTTAAAATTAGGAGGATCTTGTCCACATATAATCGTCGATGGTTAAAGTTGACTTCATTAAATCCACATTGTCAAGTCATCTTGACAAGGATGCATCCAAATTGTATTCAATTGCTTGGTTGGTCAATCCATTGACCCACCATATTTGAGTGTTGGCCAACTATTTGACCATAGGCTTGTCGACTACTTGATCGAATGATGTACATATATGGTCATTCACTTAGCTGACTGTTTCTAGATGTAGGTCAACCACATGATCGATTGTTTCCAGTAGAAGTGTGATGTACCATCAAAACTTGATGTTCCAACACGCCCTCCCCGCCCATCAACACACAACTATGGAGATTCAAGAGGTGAAATTATGCCAATAGGAAAACCTCCCATAATTGCAGTTTTTTGAAGCCCAAGCATCATACAAAGCTTGATAAATCTAGCTTTAGATACAGGTTTAGTGAAGATACTTGCTACCATATCATAGTTTTTCAATAGACAAGAGAGACAATATTCTCATGAACCAATTGTATAAAATAGTGAGCATTGAGTTCAACATGCTTCATATTACTGTGGGAAATAGGGTTGTTAGCAACTTGAATGGAACTCTGATTGTCACAGTAGATTGTAGTTGAGGTTTGAATAGGAAATCCAAGTTCACCCCAAAGTTAGAGAATCTAGACTACCTTTGTACTTGCATGAACGATGTGTCGATATTGTATTTATGTAGTCAACAAGGAGTTTTCCTTTTGTTTCTTACATGACCAAACCAACAATCTAGTGTTGAAGGAAAACAAATAGCTAGAATTGAAATTTCAATCATCATTGTCTCCATCCCAGTCAGAGTTGGTGAAGTCGATCAACAAATTAGAACTTCGAAAATACTTGATACTAAAATGAGTGGTACCCTTGAGATATCAGATAATTCATTTGATTGATTTCCAGTGGCTTTCTTTGGGGTCTTGCATAAACCAAGAAGACACACTAACAACAAAGGAAATGTCAGGTGTTACTAGGGAAAAAATCTCTATGGCCAAGGGTAAACCACAACAGACAGGTATGACTGCATAAATCAACTCAATTCCAACATATGCTATATAAACTAATGTGCAAGATAAGAAAGAGGCCTACCTCGATCTAATGTTTGATGGTGTTCCATCATTGAGGACTTCAACCCAAAGCTTTATACCCGCAATAAGTTCTTAACAAATGAGCAGAGCATGTATATAGTGATGATATAAAGGGGTTAGCACATTATATAGCATAATCCATCAATAAACATTACAGACATGCCCATGGACAATAATCATACATTTTCAATATACCAATAGGACGGGAAAGGAGCATTTTTATTAATAATTGTTTAGTAGAAGTGACAACATGACAGACTTCCATGTCGGCACAATTCGAAACCAAGAAACCAAGTTCCTTCCAATTGGGCCTCCACCACTTCAATCCTCCACCAAAGGCAAGCTCACAAGAGAGAGTCAATGAGGTTATCTCAACAATAGGGAAAGAGCTTGGGGGTTGAACACTGTGTTTAGACTTGAGGGATAAAGGGATGCAGACTCAATATGAAGTAATTTATCCAGAGTAACTTTGCTCTCAAAGTTGAATGCTTTATCCTCTTTTCCATAGCTTGAATTTGTGATTTTATAGCCTTCAGAATGCAACTGAAGGGCCGAGTCGGAACGTTTCTGATGTGGAAGGCCAAGGATCAGATATCTTCTGTCGTGACATGGAAATCCGACTTCATTTTTGTATTTTCTGGCACAAATCCCGATGTACATGGGATGTAGTGGAGCAGCCAACGCATACGCATCTTTCATAACTGATAGGGAGCATATATGTGGGAAAATGTATATTTTTGGCTCTGGATTCATCAAAAATGGATGACAAGTCTACATAGGGAAATGGAAAAAGGCGCTCTGTGCAAGATAGCAATGGTAAGGCAAATCTCGCTATAACAGATGCCCCCTAATGTGTGAGATTAGAGGAGTATCTGCGATGGTTGAAAAACATTATAAATAACCCAGAAGTGGAGTGGTAGAGAACCAGCTGGATGAACTCAATTGCTTAACACATTCTGTACTGACTTTTCATACATGGCTGCCAAGAATATAAGGCAGATCTATGTGGAAAATATAACAAACAAGTGTTCATAACCATGAATAGGCAAATACGAATGCAGTTGTATGACAAAATCTGTTATAATCACGAACAAGGCCCAGTGAAACCAGTCTCAAAATCAATCTGAAGATATCTGTATACCATGAAGTATAATATGATCTCCCATGATCACTAAAGTCGAGCAGGTGCTGGTCCAATGAAAGAGAAGCAACAACTCAGGAAAGTTGTGGCCACATAGTGATGTCTTCAAGTCTTCTACACAATCCACCAAGGTGAAAGACTACATGATGTGAAAAAAGGAGTTGAGGTCCAACATGATGAGACATCGTTTGATTACCAATCATTGAGGTATACCGTTAACAAACGTGAGACAACCTACCAATAATGAAAGTAGGTATCAAGGCACTGAGTACATTTCTACAAGTGCGAATAAAGGAGTTGGTGTCGAACACTTGAGAAATCCATTGATCAGGAGACATTGATGTATTCCCATTTGTCAATGGAGTGAGAGACTGCCACTAATGACTGCAAGCCTCGAGGCACTCATGAAACTCTAGGTCTCATATCTAGAATAAATGAGTTGAATTCGATGGAAAGAGACCTGCTGAAAAGGAGAGAATTAAGGCATCTCTCATCGGTCAGCACGAGGAACAAAGCTTCATGATTTGGTGGAGATCGGATGAAGAACATGTTCACGAACCAACGACCATGTGCGTCTTTCACGTGTACCAAGTGCAAGCGGTATACGAAAAATACCCTATGAATAGTAGCCAATGATGAAAACTGTTGACAAAGGCAAGGAAACTGCCAATAAGGCTAATGGCAACCAAGACACTACACAAATCCCAAAGTGTGAATAGATGTCTTGTCGTCGAACACAAGGGAAACCACCCAATCAATGACCAATGATGAAGTGTCAATTGTTGGGTTCAAGGTGACCTACCAATGATGAAAGTAGGGCTAGGGTGCATAATAAGACCATAGTATTATGTGATTTTGAGACAAACTGAGGGTATGGCTGACATGCAAAGTCAAGATTTCTGAGGAGTGGCCGACGTAGGTTGATAGAATTCCTTTGAACAAGAGCATGAGACATGGTGGACTCCGACATCATAGACTCAATGATGTGACTATTAGATGTAGGAGGCATCAATAATGTTCTCTATAGGGACTGGAAGAGTAACCAGTCGGTAGAGAAAACTTTGTAACTAGATCAGCTTCCTAAGGCCATGCTAAACCTAAAATTATGATGACGCAAGGACTCAATAACTTTGTGCTTTGTTCAAAGGTGACTTGACTGCTGCCAATTACAATATAGTACTCCCTTCCCGCCCATATTTTTTTGTTTTTTCATAACAAATGAATGCTATAATACAAAGGAGGGAACGAGTGTCGCAAGTAAGCAAAACTAGTTCCAGCAGTGGAACGTACCTATGCTCGATGTAGGGGAATGCATGCAGGAGATGGACACTCGGGGTGATGTTCCCTCCAGGGTATTGGGTGTCAAATTGCGAAGGATATAAACAAGGCTCTGATTGGTTGAGGATGCAAAAACTGCTTAGGCAATGGTTTAAAACTCAAAGCGAGAACCGGCTAAGGCCTCAATACTGCAAGCGAGGGCATGAGATG
This sequence comes from Picea mariana, assembly GCA_032191745.1. NCBI lineage: Eukaryota > Viridiplantae > Streptophyta > Pinopsida > Pinales > Pinaceae > Picea > Picea mariana. The sequence continues at coordinate 4,923 of JASDQU010339881.1, forward strand.
CAATCACAACTTAACACCAAAAAATGTCCTTTTTTATGTCTTTTAGTCTACTTGGTGTAAAAAAGGGGTAAACTTGTGCCAAATAGACATCTTTTCAAATCCAATTTATGAGTTTGTAAAAGACAAGTTCACTCGACAATCTTTTCTATTTTTGATAATGAGTCGGAAAAGAGCTTAACTAAGACTCATGAACTTTCAAATCCAATTTTAGCGAGTGTGAAAGGTACAAATCACTCGGCAATATTTTTTATTTTTTAGACGATTCAGAAAAGACCCTAATTAAGACTCATTTTTCTATCTTAATCAACATGTAAAGGGGGATGCCAAGGCTCTCGTCTCAGTCTTCTACGAAAAGTTCGTGTCTAACGGATAGTTGACAAAAGCTTGGGAAAACCCAAGGCTCTCCAAGTCGAGGAGGAGAAAGTGCTAACGGAGGTTATAGTCTCCGTGATGGTTCGGATAATGTCTCTTAATGGAAAATACATAGGTGGGGGAATGGGATGACCCATTAGATCTTTCCAATCGAAGGGAACTTCGTCAAGACTTGGAGGAAGAGCGTTTTGGGAAAGAATAAATCTCTCTCATTCAGAAGGGGGGGGATTTTAAATGTTGATGACATGATTGAAGGGTGCATCATTCTCTTCAGGGAGAGTAGGGTTGACCAGAGATTGCACTGGTGTGGCCACTTATTCAATTATAGGTTGAATAGGATGCATAGTAACGGGGGAAAGAGACGCCTCCCCCTCGACAAAGGGGTTGAGTTCGGGAGAAAATTACGTCGATGGAACCATCGAGACAATCAAAGGAAAAGTGGTGTGAGGATAAACCACGGAGGATTTAGAATCAGAAAGGATTTTGGGTGAGCCCCACACTTCTGGTATCCTGGCAGTAACTGGGCACAAACGAGTAAGGTGACTTCCTTCGCAAGTCCTGCAAAGGAATTTCGTTTTATGTCTGAGACGTTTAGGATTCTCGATGTAACTACCAGGGGAAAGAGAGTCATCTCCTGTATGATTAATAGAGGCGGGAGACATGACACGACTATGATTTGGGATAAAAGGAATGGTGCCCCCAACATAACTGGTAAAGGTTGGGGGCAAGTTGTCGACATAATTTGTAGAAAAAGCCAACCCATCTCCCACATGACTGGCAAAGGTTGGTGATGGAGCACCAGTATGAATGACAGTGACTGGACTAGCGATAGATTATGGCATTTGATTCCATGGTCCGAGGAAATATTGATTCTGAAAAATTGCAAGCTAGGCAGGATCTTGGTGTACCCCTTGCCTCAGCCCAGAAAAGTGTTGGTTCACGCCAAAATGGTCCGAACAGGTTTGGATGGGCATCATCACTGAGGTCTGTGAAGATACCAAGGTAGGATAAGGATTATTTGAGTGAGGATATATGTTTCCCTCTTGTGAAGGGGTCCCATAAAGAGGGTAGCATGAACCGTAAAATTGATTCTCCCCATATGAAAGACCCCGGGGTACTTGAGGACCTGTCATGGAAAAAGTGTTCGAAGGAAATGACATGGCAGACGAAAGATACATGGGTGGGGTGTAATAATTGGGATAAGCGCCCATCTGTGTACTGGCTCCTGAAAGAGCATAGCTAGTATTGGATCCATAGGGGGGAAGGTTCCAACCGCCAATGGGGACACCACTCATATCAAACGAAGAAGTAGGCATCAGAGCCATGGTGCCCCTGGGTCCAATGCTAGGATTCATATATGTGGGCCAGGGAGAGGGTTACACGAGGGAAGGCATATCAACAGAAAAATGGTTAAAGACCCAAGGTGCGGACTGAGCATTGTAGTTCTGCATACCATTGTAAAAAGTGGAAGGGTCCGTCCCCGTGAAATTAGCAGGTATCATGGGGTGGGTAGCAGTGAATGAGGGAGAAAAAGAAATTCCATTGTCCATAATGATGAAACCCAAAATAGACTCCTAAGTTCAACTAGTAGTCAAAAAGCATACCAAAAAGTCAAACGACCAATATGCATGCAAACGGGCTAAAGTGGCTGAGTGGCCTCCCTCGCTAAAGAAGGTATGTCTCATCAAAGAGGGATCTGAGACTCCCTGCTAAAGTTTGGAGGTAACAAAATCATTTATAGGGGCCCTCGTCGGCTTAACAACCAGTTGGTCAGATCCCCCCAAAGAGGTAATCCTCCATAAAGGTTGTATGTTGTCCAACCCCTATCCGACCCAGGGTACAAGAAGAATAACCCCTACAAGTAACCTATGAGATACCTAAGTCAAGCAACCAATAAACCACTATATAACCGATGCACAAGCGAGTAGTCGTAAGTCCGGACCACCGTATGGGAAGGGTAGCAAAGCCCGAAACTTTGAAAGAACCGCCTCTCACAGAGGTATGGGTACTAGCAAAATCCCCAAATATGAATAAATCCATAGAAATATCTCTGACGCTAGGTGAGTATCCAGGGGTTATCCCTTCAACTAAATTCACGCGACCTCATGATTAACTCCAGTGTGAGCGGAGCCTCCTGATATTACCAATTATACAATGGACTTCTCAACTCCCTGTCTTAGACACATATGTTGATTTAATTGCCTTGGAGAAGTTTACTCACAAAATCCTATTCCAAGGCACTAAATCCTAGACTAGTTTGTGCACCCTAAAAAATAAAATCGTGACTAATCAATTTTAGTTTAAAGTGTAAATTTTATTGGCCGTGATTACTCAAAAAGGTATGGAAGTGAAACTCATGATGTTATGACTTTGCAAGAAAATGAATATGAATATAATGCAAAGTATATCCTTAACTTTTCAATGAATGATATGCTAATAAAAGCAGTGCAATTTTCAATTTCAACTCTGTAATTCAGAAGTAAAATGTGATCTTTCGCTAAATGAACTAAGCTAATGATAAGGGCTCAAAGACAAAAATGTTAACCAATGCAAAATGCCTATTTTTTTTGTATTTTCAATATATTAAAGAGAAAATGCATGGACTATAAAGCAACCTGATATATAAGTTCTACTGTGTATAAATGAAATAACTCAAGCAGAATACCAAGCAGCCAAGCAAACAACCCAGGGTTCAAGGACAACAAGGATGAAAAACAAAGAGAAAGACTACACCCAAAAATTCAACTCCCAACAGGTTTCTTGTCAACCTAGAGAAACTCAATAGGTACTACAGAGGCCTAAGAAGGCTCAAAAATCCCCAAAACTCACCCAACAATCACTAAATCAAGAAAACAAGCAAAGGGAAGTGGTATACACGACTATTCAGGAGAACAGGGCATATATACACATCCTGCAATAAGAAAACAAGTGTGTATACGCGACTGACTGGGAAAAAAGAGCATATGTGCTTTAAAACAAGGCTAGGCAAAGGCAAGAAGGCTGAAAATCAGACCCAGAGTGAACAAAATATATCAAGTAGTGATACAACAAGAAACATAAAGGAAAAAAGAGCAATGCAGGAAGAAAAAGTACTTCAACCCTTAGAAGGAAGATCTATCCCCAGTGGAGTCACCAATTCTGTTACGAGGGAAAAACTCTCTATGGCCAAGGGTAAACCACAACAGACAGGTATGACTACAGAAATCAACTCAATTCCAACATATGTTATATAAACTAATGTGCAAGATAAGAAAGAGGCCTACCTCGATCCAAGGTTTGATGGTGTTCCATCGTTGAGCACTTCAACCCAAAGCTTTATACCTACAATAAATTCTTAACAAATGAGTAGAGCAAGTATATAGTGATGATATAAAGGGGTTAGCACATTAGATAGCATAATCCATCAATAAACATTACAAACATGCCCATGGAAAATAATGATACATTTGCAATATACCAATAGTCGAAACAAGAAGATAGTTTGACTATCCAATTGAAGAACCAAAAAATAGAATAGGGGAACCCGAGTAAGAAACACAATCAAAGTGATCATCCTGTAACAATCTAGAAGATGAATTCAACAATTTGATGCCATAATATTTCTCATCAAACCGTACATTATGTTTGATAATTATTTTTTGTTTGAGAGGATCAAACAGTCTATAGGCTTTAGACTCTTCAGAGTATCCCATCATGATGCAAGAATGACTCTTTGCATCCAACTTATTTATGCAATCATAGGAAATGTGAGTCTAGGAAAATCATCCAAACACATGGAGGTGGCTGACTGAGGGCTTCTTTCGACACCATATTTCTACTGGAGTCACCAAAGGAACAACTCAAGTTGAGATGTGATTGAGTAGATAGTTTTCATAATAGACAACTTCAGCCCAAATGTGAGGAGGCAAATATTTGGCTAACAAAATGCATATAGCCATTTCGACTAACGTTCGATTCTTGCATTCAACAACACCATTTTGTTGATGTGTATGAGGAACTAACCACTGCTAGTCCATACTTGATCGAACCAAGTATTCTTCAAAAGTTCGATTTACATACTCATGACCATTATCTAATCTCAGGAACTTGAGGAGTTGGCCATATTTCTTTTCAATAAAGGATCTAAATTATTTGAACTTTTCAAAGACAAGATTCTTATTCTTTGGAAAGTAAACCCAAGTGAAACAATGTTAAGCCCTAATATTGGCTCATTACCCCTTAATTGGGGCATATTATATTAGTAATGTTATTTTATTTATGTCGGCTTTAGGCCATTAGTTGTAATTATACCTCCTAGTCTCCTATATATACCAAGGAGACATTTTCATTTTGAATCATCTTGTAATTGAACATTTAAGTGGGGTAAAATGAGGTTTCCCCCTCGAAGAGGCTTATTATCTGAAATTATCTCTTTTTCAAGGCGTTGAGTACTTTTCCTGAGGTTTTTCTATGCTATATTGATGTTTGGTTCTTAACATATGGTATCAGAGCTCAAGGTCTTGGGGTTTCGCTGCTACATCTGAGACACTGTGAAATTTTCTCTATAAATTTTTTTCTACAATGTTTCAGAAGGAACGGCTTAGAGGATATTTAGTAGACGGATCAAGGTATGCTGGTTTCAAAATTTAGCTCCTAAGGCATTATACTTTTGGAGATACATCCTGTACAAGATAGGGTTCTGGAATCATCCTGAAATGAGTCCTTGCGGAATTTTCGCTATAATTTGTTTTTTGTAATGTTTCAGACCCTGAAATCTGGAGGCCATTTATAGAAATTAGTAAGGTATCTTTGGTAAAAATTTCAGCTTCTGGGTCATCTTAAATTTGTAGATACACCTTGTGTAAGATAGGGTATCTGACTAGTCCTATTGACTAGTCTCAAGAAGGTGTTCCAGGTAAAACAATCATAACTTCTTGATAGAGTATCCAAATTGAGTGGGAATGGTTGCATTGGATCGTGGACAGTCTGTAGTATTTTGGGTGCGAGTTTCAGAATTGTATATCAATTATTTTGTGCGGGGCATGCTATACAAGTGAGATCTCTTGGAAAGGCCAAAAATCGAAAAGTTGTGAGGAAGTTACCGTAAATTCCACTTGGCACATCCAATTTTGATCAGACCTGTGGAATTGTAGAGAAGATATATCAGAGAACTACCTAAAAGAAAGTTTCATACCCAGAAGGGCCAAAAATTGGGAGGTAGAATAGAATAAATATTGTCTAGCAGAACCGCCTCAAAATCAAGATTCAAAAGTGATATTTGGCCAACATGCCACCAAAAAAGGGAACTTCTACACCAAATAAGCCTCCAGAAAATCCTAATTGGACTCTTGATGAAGGTGAAGAAATGCGTAGGGACATAAATGAACTACAAAAGAAGA
>JASDQU010339884.1:0-12462 GCA_032191745.1 Picea mariana
TTGTATTGATCTTGCATTACTCATAATAAAAAGGTCAGATATTTGCTTGTGCTTCTACATCTTGAATATATTGTGATCTCCATGTGTTGATGAATCTTGCATGCACTTAATAACTCAATAAATTAGTAGTAGTTAGTGATTCCAATAAATAATTTGGCTTGGGATCATTACAGGGATCTACTTTGCGTTAGCTAGATCATCGTGGTGTTTTCTTCTTTTCTCATCAGAACAGCTAGAACATTGTTCAATCGATGGGAATGATTGCAATCCACCAGTCAACGATGCCTGTATTCCTACACACATGGCTTTCTCAGTCATGGGGTCTACAAGAATCTCCTTCACAGACTTCTCTACTGCGCTACGCTCGCCTGACATTCACACATTTGAATGAAACAAATCGGGTAAGCGAATGGACAAGAAAGATAATTAATTGAATGGAGAGGTATGGAAATCACATCGCAATATGCAATCGATTCTCTATTAGCTCGGATATATCAGTTTGCAAAAAGTGGCCCCGGCATAGCGTCTGACGAGTTAAATAGGCAAGCGTCATAATAGATTCCTCCAATGGGTATGAATGTGTCAATCCATACAAATCCATCCATTATGACATGGTCTTAACAGTCCAATGGCGATATTTCCATCAAAAAATGTGTTTCTATCTATTCTGGAGTGTCATTCTAATGGTTGGGACGTCTCCAATGGTCATATAGCTTCAACTTGGTGAAGTCCCATTCTGCGTGGTTCTGCTATTCCGATGAGGTTCAGGTTCTACAAGCCTGCCTTCTGCGAAGTATTCTCTAGAACTTCATGCAGTTTTTCTAATTTTTCTTTCTTCTTATTGAGCTTTATGGCCTTATTTATTGTGATTTAAGTCTGTGGATTCATCTTTCCATTCTTATTCTTATCTTCTCTTAGTGTAGTAACTTCTCACTACTGAGGTTCTTCCAAAGGGTTCAAAGGCAATACCTCTTCTCTTACTATTTCCAAAGTGAATGAACTCCTTTCCTGCATGGATAGGTGCTTTAAGCCTTCTTGTGTTCTTTCAACTTCGATAGCTAATTCTTTGGCCCTATTTTTCTTCGACTTGTCCTTTTGTTATTCTATTATTCACGCCATATTTCTTTATATGAAGTCCCTTAATTATTTTTTTTTTCTATGTTGTAGCTTCCTCCTTTGCTTTACTTATGATTTGGTCCTTCTCAATCCAAGTCTTTCGTAACAAAAGTGCAAAAGGGGCATTGTCTCAAAAAACTTAATGACTTCAAATTCTTCTTTGGTCAATGTTTCATGAGCAATCATAGGTACATCAATAACTCTACCCCATAGGGTTATCATATTTCCTTTAAATAGACCTATCCTTCCCAATGAAAGTATCATAGCAGGCTTTCCCAAAATTTCCCAAGTGATTTCTAGCATAATGTTCACATGTGTTTCTTCATCCAATACACAGTCTATGTTGAAGTCTCCTATTATCATTTCTATGCACATATTCTCTTTTAAGATCTCTGGTAAACTGATGTCTCTGTGATTATTCGGTGTTTCTTTCAGTTGTAATAACATAGTCTCATATTCTTTCTGGTTTTCTAACATATCATTAGATTCATGACGTTCTTCATAGTTTTCTTGTCTCATGTTCAACTTTTCAACTTTGGCAAGCATTCTAGGGAAATCCTCAACTTTGTGACCAATATCTTTACAGGAAAGACAAATAGGACCTGTACCAAGGAATTCCTTAGAAAGTTGTCCCGGTCTTCTACAATTATAACACAGTGTCAATCCTCTTTTTCTTTTAAATGATCCCTAACCTTTCTTGTACTACACACTGGGATCATAGTGATGGACTTGCAATCTGGAAAAATGATTTCTAGGTTCTTGCATCCACTTGTTAGTCCAAAAGTTCTTTCTATGCATAGGAATAACATATCTTTCTCTATTTATATCAAATTTATTTGGATCAATTCTTTCTTCTAGTTGTGCCCTAGTTTTCATACTAGGAAAAAATCTTGCAAACATACCTAGATTCATACTTTCGAAGTAAAAATTTCCACTTATCTTACCTTTATCATAGCACAAAGCTTTAAGATCTTACCTCTTTTCTTCAGATCCAGTTCCTTTCTTAGAATAGATCTTCGCAAGTCATGTAGAATACTCCACACTACAACAACAGATCTATGCATAGAGCTTTCTCTTTTCTTGAGTTCCCAACAATCACAGTTTCATGTCCCGACAACGGAGCCATTTGTTGGCACAGGGGAAGATGCAGGGTTCAATGCTTCAACAACGCACCAACAAAACCCTAACTATCGGCCCTTTCGACAACACCTGCGAAGAAGATGAAGTCTCACCTGAGGTAGAGGCAGGGGGGTTATAGGACTCGGGTGTCTACAACCTAGATGGGACACAGATTTTTGATTACAACACTTAACATAGGACTTAGCTAATCAATATGCATTAGTTCTTAACTCCCATTCACATCACAGACTAAACACTACTTAAAAAACAACACATTAATGAGAAGATCACACACTTCCAATCGTTTAGCACATAGGATTAACTCAGATCTAGAATTCATTTACCATACTAAGCATCCACAGATCTATCTAACATATATAAAGATCAGAGAACTAAGAAAATAAACACATAAACAACATAAACAACATTGCACAAATCACATCAACACAGGATATATGTGGTTCACCCTAGTGTGGGGCTACGTCCACCAACTTCTTCTTCTTTATTAGTCTTGTTAAATCTTTTACAACCATCTGCTACTGTTCACAAAGCTACAGAGTCCAATTCCGCAAAGGACAAGGGATCTATGCACAGCCCGCCATATCCTCCTTCCTAGAATTAGTTCAAGGCATAGACCCAAATCCTTATTACCACAAATCCTCTTGCAATCACTTGCACTTAGCTATCACTTTACATATTCTTTCACGAAACCAACTTGGATCAGCTTCGCTCTAAGTCCTATATAATTATTTATACATTACAAAAACATAGGTAAACCCATGGGCCAACATCCCATACCTATTACATAAATCCTAAAGGCCCAAAAATCCCACAAAACAAGCAAGATCCCGCGATCTCTGCATCGCCTGGGTGCTCCATCTTTGGCCAGCCTGTCAAACTCCCTAAAATGGTCAAACATGATCAACGTTCTCTCAAAACTTGGTCGAGGCCCAACAATGAGTGATGATTATGTGTCTTCAAGTTCCTAACCTTGCAGCGGTAGGATGTTGGATGGGTAGAAATTGTTAAATTTCCATATCTTTTGTATGACCCGATGTTATTGAATCTTCATGCGTTAGGCCAATTAAATTACTATATTTTATTGTGTCATTGACACTTTTTTAAATGTTGCATTAGATGGTATTTTATGGTTCATTGGAAACCCAAGTGATGTTGAGTATGAATAGATCAAACACATATATATATTGTCATTTCTTTATATAATTGTCATAATGAATAATTTCATAACTTTGTTTATAAAAAAATAAAAATAAGATATTAGTTTTGTTGTTTATTCCTTTCAATGCTTAGTAGCTCAAAATGTCATTTCATTGGGTATAGTTAAAAATGTTTGATTATGTTTAATTATGTTGGAATATGGTTGGATTTAGTTAAATAAGGTTGACCGTGGTTGAATTTTGTAGAATAGTGGTGAAACATGCACAAAGAATCTAGATAACAACAATTCATACAAAGATTGCAAATTTAGAGGAGAGAAGAGATGAGAGAACAAAATCAATAGAAATGTATTCACTATATGATTAAAATAATAAAATTTACATGATATAATCTACATGGCTAAGTGAAGTCATCATAGTAGTGATCTAGAGAGATCTAGACACTCATTGATAGAAACTGAAGTAATCTTCCACCTAGTCTTATTTAATTGATCGATCCAATCATTAGTTAACTTATTCAGATGTGTCAAAGGGAGAGAAACACATGCAATTGTTGGTGATAAACCAAGGTTTCCATGCATGAGTGACTTCCACTAGTCTAACTGAGTGAAACAGAGTGTAACTAACTATGAAATGAAGAGGAGCACCTTATTTTGTAGGGGAATATCCTCTAGAGAGAATATTCTCATCCAAGAAAGTGTTCTCAACATTGGACTATAAACCTTAGGAAAATAAATATTAGGTGACTTTGTAATATCTCCAATGACCCCCCTGAACACTACTAGGATGTACATGATGAATGGTTCTTGACAACCAAGGCCATGTTAGGTACCCATTGTACAATGCATATAAGAATCAAACACTAAAAAAATAGAGGAAAGAGAGAAAAACTCATGGTAAAACCCGCCCTCAAAGTACAATGAAAAAAATGAAGAAGGAACCAAAGTAGTTGGTAAGGAACTAATTCCTTCACTCCAAGACGATCATGCAAGAAGTGGAACTTCTTCTTAGTAAATTTCTTAGTGAAGATGTATGTAGTCTATTCGTCAAATGAACTATATTGGAAATTGATGATCCTATCATGTACCATCTCTCCTATGTAATGCATATGGATCTTGATGTGGCTGGTCCACTATTGTTTCACTGGGTCTCTGCAAAACATGAGAGTACCTTGATTGTCACACCAAATGAAAATCAGACGATGAAACTGGATTCCAACCTAGGCGAGGAAGTTCAGAAGCCAAAGTGCCAAATAGTGACATTGATCGCTCCTATGTACTCGACCTCTACTGATAATAGAGAAATAACTGACTTATTTTTTATCGACCAACAGATGGAACTGGAACCTAAACTAACCACATACTTAGATGTGGACTTGTGATATGTGTTATCGCTAGCCCAATTAGAATTAGTGAAGCTCATGATATCCATTGGACAACCTACTACATAATTGATCCCATAACATGTGGCGCCATGAACATATGTAAGGATGTTCTTGGCATCCTTCTAGTGTAGCTCATGCGGATCTTGCATGTAGATGGAAACTTCCCTGACTACATTTTGTTGAATTATTATAACTTTGAAGAATATTCTACTTATATTTAAGTCATTATTGTATATATAAAATCCCCTTTTGTGGATTGATCAAGTTGGGTCTTGTATAATATCAAATCCCCTTTTGTGGATTGGTCAACATGCATTTGTATGGTGGTATTTGTAAATTCAGCCCCTAATAATTGTAAAGTGGTTTTAGCCACTTCTAGGAGAAGTTGGCTCCAACAAGTGAAGAGTCACAACCCTAGAGCCACCTCACAAATTTTATTTATATGTGAGTATGGTGTCTCATTTGAACACACTCACCACACTAGCTCTGCAGCTATGAAGAAGTGTTTAAGTCTTGGAGGAACTTCCACTGCAGTTAAGTGTGACGTCAAGGAGGTTTTTTGTTCTATCTCTTGGTATTTCTTAGTTAAGTGGCGTGCTACTCTTCCTAGTGAAGGAGTAGACGAGGATATTTTTTTCGGTCTCTGTTCTATCTATATTAAGGAAGTTTTTAATGGGTTTTCTCCCCCACAAGGGTTTCCCAAGATAATCTGTGTGTCTCTATTTTTTCTGTGATTGCCTCTCTTCCAATGATCTTATTTATGTAGCTAACATGATAAATGATTATCATAATAAATAAGAACCATAAAAACTAGTTTTATAAGTAAAAATTTAACATGGTATCAGAGCATGACTAAAAGAGACCAATTGACAGTTTATAAGAAGTGGCTAGCTTCAGCGCACCCTCTCTAAGATTTAGTTTCAGTATTGCAGTTGCTACAAAATTAGGGTTTCTACATAAACCCTAAGTGTGATGTTTTCCTTGTTTGAGGAGGACGTTAGAGAAACTAACCACACCTAGGAACTCACCCTATGAGGTCGCATCTAGTCCCTAGATCAAAATTCTGAAATTTGAAGTTTGAAAACTTAGGGTTTCCTCATAAAACCCTGCGTTGCAGTTGTAGTTGTTGTACCAGTTGCAATTGTAGTTTCATTATCAATTGCAGTTGCAGTACCAGTTGCAATACAAGTTGTTGTTGTAGTTTCATTTGAAGTACCAGTTGCAGTTGCAATTCTAGTTCCTTCATGTCAGTTTCAACACCAGTTGCAATGCCAACACTAGTGAAGTTCTCGGACTGACTTTTATTGTCCTAGTGTGCCTTACCCTATAAAATATACAACTAACTTTAAGTTGCAAGTTGAAGCACCTTTGACGTTTTAAAGGTTTTTTATTGCTTGCCGCTGCTACCAGATTGTGCCACTAACTACCAATACTGTTAGAGGTATACATTTACATATGTTCAAACTATGTCATTATTCTAAAGGGCATTTGCAGGAGAAATGATATTTTGTCTAAACAACAATCGTATATCCAGAAGGATCCTAGATCCAACACATTCAGAGGAAAAATGCACCCTAGGTTTTATTACTTTGATATGCCTCTACTTGTTATGGAATTATTGAAATCTTATGAATATCTAGGTTGCATTTTGATCTGTTGAAGTTATCATACTAACTATTGCTCAAAATTAAAGTCAAAGTATTAGATTGATTAAACTTGAGATTATAGAGTTTATTCCCTAACTCAGATTTCTATCAAGATAGCATATTGTCTTAATACAGAGGACATGTTGAATAAATTACTTGTCATCTTGAGTGAAGGAAACTCATAAGAAAAGAAACACACTCATTATTGAGGACAAGACTCCAAGTTGTAGGTTTGATTGATTAAATTGATAAGATTCAAATTTAAACATATCAAGTTTGATAACTGCTAAACACTATAGTTGTGATAGAAATCTTTGAAAAGTTTTATTATTGAATACTTGGTAGCATGTGAGCACTATTGAGATAAATGCTTATTGCAATCATTTACTATATATAACTAACATATCCTTAGGAGAAACTTCTTGTTTTGTTTTGATTTTACCATGGAGGAATGATTAATCACAACACTAGAAGAGTGTTTCTCTCATTCCTTGCTATTTTATTTCTTACATTTTACCCTTGTTTCATGAAGGTCATAAGTGATATCTCTAAAGGAGTTATTGTGATGATTGTTCTTTCTATTGTTTTATTATTATTATAAATATTATTATTCTTGTCTGTTGTTTCTCCTTTGTTGTTCTAGTTCTGGGCAGGTCATAGGTGATAACCTTGAGGAAGCTATAGTGACAGTTGCAGGAGGAAACATGTTACATGAGACATGGAGTATACTATCCAAGTTGTAGAAATGACTGTATACATCCATGTACCAAAGAATATGAAGAATAAGATACTTTTGAGATATAGAGTATTTGATATGGAGATTGATTGTAAGGAGTAGAAGGCTCCAAAGATGATCAAACATTAGAATAGAACTCACAGTAGACTTGATCAATGGATAATGAAGCCACCTTGATAGGAAGAATAATTTGTTTGAAGTCTGACTCAACTATTCATATTAAGACTTGGTATTCAAACACAAAGTATATCCTGCAGATACTATGAAGTTTTTGTATACTCTATAAAAATTCAGTCTTAGAGTAAGTCTGGTCTCAGAAAGGATCAGATGGGAAAAAGAGACATCTTCCAGTAATGGAAGACAAATTCCATGAGTTGAGAAGACTATATAGTAGCTTCAGATACCTCTATAAGGCATGAAATCTACTAAGAATATTCCCTTGTTTCAATGACAAAGGAGGAAGCCAGTCAGAAGGACTGAGATATGGATTTTTCCTTAAGACCAAAAGGGAAGTCAACGGTGACTTCCAAGATTGATATAATAGATCAAGCATGTTGCAGATAAAAATATAGAGATGTACAAAACATGATTTGTGTCCAGAAGATTCTCCCATCAAGAGGGAGAAGACTATGACGAGATAGTTCCTCCAATAATCCGAAGAAGTATATATAGAACAAACATGATTCATTAAAATAAGTCGACACAATACAATATTATGAGGGAGGACATATGAAAATCCATTTGTTTGAGATTGAGTTATCTCTAGTGCCAAGTTGGTGCAGTACATTAGTCGGGCCATGGAGACATGAATGCAATAGAATATTGAGTTACCTTCAGAGAAAGAGGATAGGCTACCCTCAATGTCAGTCATTGAGCCACTTTCTGTTTCAGATGAAGATGTTGTCGTGATGGAGTAGAGGATATACTCTCAGAGTTCAGTAGCTACAGTGAGAATAAAGAAGTCATTCTCAGCTACAAAAATAATAGTTGCAGGTGCAGATTCCTGGTTCCATAAGGAACAATTGCAGAAAACATAGAGGACATACTCTCAGGTAGTGAGAGAAAAAGTGCTTTGCATAAATCATATGCAGATTGAGTTGTATTTGAGAAAGTGTACCATATTAGTACAATGTGATGTGAAAATTTGGTTTCGAAGTACAAGATTGGAAGAATCATGTCTGAAAGTTGAAGCAAGCTCCAAGAGCTTAGTATGGCAGGATTGATACTTTTCTGATGAGCTTGGGATTTACCAAGAGTAAAGTTGATCCCAAACTTTACTTCAAGATTGAGAATGGTGGACCAGTTATATTACTGCTATATGTGAATGACTTATTCTTGACAAATGAAAAAAATATCATCACATATTGTAAGAAGGAGCTTGATGTTGAATTTGAAATCAAGGACCTAGGCCCGATGAACTATTTCTTAGGTCTTGAAGTATGGAATAGCCCAAAAGAGATTTTCCTTAATCAAGGAAAGTATGTTGTGGAAATTCTTAAGAGATTTGACATGATGGACTATAGAGCCATGTCCACTCATATGGAGATGAATATGAAGTTATTGGTTGATACTTCATTGGAAATATTTGATGTTACTCTATACAGACAAATGATTGGTTCATTGATGTATCTGACGAATACTAGAATATATATATACTTTTTTGTGAACACCTTGAGTCAGTATCTGGTGGATCCCAGACGTGTTCACCTTTTCACTACAAAAAATGTGATGAGATACTTTAAGGGTTCATTGGAATATGACCTCAATTATACTGGAGACTATGACTTAAGGTTGTATGGCTATACTGAATCATATTGGGTTGGAAGTGCTTCAAACAAAAAAACTAGTTCAGGATGTTGTTTCAGTTTGGGATCATCCATGACTTCATGGAAAAGAAGGAAGAAATCCAGTATTTCTCTTAGTACAGAAGAAGCGGAGTACATTCCAACATGTTCTACCAATTGTGAAGCCATATGGCTTCGGAAGTTGCTGACAGGTCTGTTCGATTTGGAGATGGAAGCTACCATGATTCTATGTGATAACCATAGTTGCATAAAAATGATAGAGAACCCAATGTTCCATCATAAGATGAAGCACATAGATATATGGTACCACTACATTTGTGATATAGTGCAAAAGGGAGTTGTAAAGATCCAATATGTTGGAATAGATGAGTAGGTTGCAAATATCTTGAATAAGCCTTTGTCTCGTGTGAAGTTTGAGTACTTCTGAAACATGATTGGTGTAGTCAGAAAGGACCTCCCTCGAAAGGGGGAGTTATGTTGATGATACTATGGTATCCTAACCAAAAACATGTAGCTTATTTAGGATTTTATATCCTAGGGGGCTGAGCATCCATGGGAAGATCCTGAAGTTCCGGTAACGATGGTCTATTAGAGTACCTGTGCATGTATATTCCACTTGTGGTCAATAGTGGTATCTCAATTAGGATTCTATATCCTAGGGAATTTATGATTCCTGGGCATATCCCGAAGGTCCAGTAATGATGGTCTGTCATAGTACCACAAGTGTTGATGTTGATGCACCTGCCTCATTCTATTGCCACATATAGACGTTGATGTCCCACTTATATTTCTATTGATGTTGATGTTCCATCTTCGTGTTGTTGATGTTGATGTTCCACCTTCATGTTGTTGTTGATGATGATTTCATTCTAGCTTTTTGTTGTTGATTTTGATGTTCCAACTTCATGTTGTTGATGATGATGTTTTTACTCCAGCTTCGCACTGCAGATGATGATGATGTTCAATTTCTACTGATGTTGATGATAATAAAAACTTTCGATGACCTATAGATATGACCGAAATTGTTCCATATGTTGATGATGATGTCCCATCCTCTTGATGATGTATTTAGTCTAGTCAGTTGTTATTAATGTCATCAGTAGAATACCCTTCTCATTAAGGGGGAATGTTGAATTATTGTAACTTCGAAGAAAATTCTACTTGTATTTGAGTCATTATTTTATAGATCAAATCCTCTTTTGTGGATTTATCAAGTCGTGTCTTGTATAATATCAAATCCCCTTTTTTGGATTGGTCAACATGTATTTTTATGGTGGTATTTGTAAAGTTATTCCCTAGTAATTGTGGAGTGGTATTAGCCACTTCTAGGAAAAGTCGGCTTCACCAAGTGAATAGTCACAACCCTAGCACCACCTCACAACTTGTATTTATAGGTGAGGATGGTGTCTCATTTTAACACACTCACCACACTAGATCTGTAGCTATGAAAAAGTGTGTAAGTCTTCTAGGATATGCTACTGCAACTAAGTGTGACGTCAAGGAGGTTTTTTGGTCTATCTCTTGGTATTTCTTGGTTAAGTGGTGCACCACTCTTCCTAGTGAAGGATTAGAGGAGGAATGTTTGTTCAGTATTTGGTCTATCTATATTGAGGAAGTTTTTGCTGGGTTTTCTCCCCCATGAGGATTTCCTAGGATAATCTATGTGTCTCTATTGTTTATGTGATTTCCTCTCTTTCAATGATATTATTTATGCAACTAATGTGTTAAATGATTATATTAATAAATAAGAACCATAATTGTTATATGTATAAGTAAAACTTCAACACATTTGAGAGATATTCCTGGTTTTGGTTGAGATAGAGAAGGTTCCAAACAAGTTGTCTATACAAGGTGTTTTCCACCACTGGTGTATCCCCACCATCGTGAAGATGTACCCCAGATAGGAAGGGTGTGGCTTTCAACTTGCAATCAGTTGTGTGGAATGTAATGAAGAAATATCGAGCATAATTAGTCTGAGATATCTTGATTCTTGAAGCATCTTGACTGATCTCAATACCAAGGAAATAGTGCAGTGAACCTATGTCTGTCATAGAGAAATTGTTGTGTAGAATGTATTTGACCATAGAAATGGTTGAGGCTGAACCTCCTGTGATCAGGAGGTCATGAACATAGAGTAATAAAATCAATAAGGAGTCTAAGGTCCTCAACATATAGACATCCATATATGATTTTCATCTAAAAAAATGTTGAGAAAGCAAGTAGGCATCCATCTTTGCGTACCATGCTCTAGGATCCTTCTTGAGGCCATAGAGGGACTTCCTTAGTCAGCATACTAAGGATGAGTTATAAATGAACCCATGTGGGTGCTCCATGTAAATATTCTCTAAGATATCATTGTGAAGAAAACAATTTTCAATGTCCATATCATGAAATTACCACCCATGGGTTGCTGCGATGGCAAGGGCCAATCATATGGAGTCCATATTTTCTACAGGATCAAAGGTATCATCATAGTATTTCCCATGGATCTTCTAAAAACCTTTGGAAAATGGTATTTTCTTATACCTATTCACATGTCCATCTGCTACCTTCTTGGTCTTGTAGACCCATTTGCATCTGACAAGATGCTTTCCTAAAGAAGGTGAAATCAGATCCCAATTCTAGTTCTTGAGAACAAAGTTATACTCCTCTTGCATGGTGGCTTCCCAAAAGGGATTTGTAGAGGTTGTAAAATAAAAAATTACATACAATTTAACATATATTTCCTTTCTCTATACGTAAATCATTCATTCACATCCTATAAGCATAAAAATTCTGCTGGAATTCAAATCTATTTACAGCATGAAAAATAAATTAACATAATAAAGTTTAATTACCTCTTCCTGATGCTAATTTCTTTGTTGACCTGGTTGTCTAGCCTGTTGCCTGATGCACTAACCAACTCTGCCCAAATTATGTTTCCTCCATACTATCTAGGAGAAGCTTGTCTGGCTTCCTAGCTCCAGGATACCGTAAGGATATCCTGGCCCCCGTGCCCAAAACCCCCAGCAAACCGGTGCCCCCTACTTCTGGTTCACCAAAAACCCATAAAACAAACTCCCCACACTAGAAAAATAATCACCTCAGACATACAGTCTTTCCCCCTTCCCATAATTCTTCCTCCTCTCGAAATAATCATCCCCTTCCCGTAAGACTCCTCCCATCATATCCCTCCTTCACGGACCCTTTCCTCCTCATTAATTTCCTTATCCCTACATTCATTATCTTATCCTCTTATCTAATGTATTATCCTATTATTTAATGTTTCTTATCCTTATATTTAATGTTTCTTATCCCCTCTGTATACATAAATCATCTAAACAAATTAAAATTATTAACCCTCTTAAATTTATCACCCATGTCATTGAATGTGATAGATAATTAATTAATTAATTAATTAATCAAAATTATAACAATTAATTAATTAATAAATATTTAATTAATATTATTATGCCAATCTTTGTTTAATTAAAACCAT
>JASDQU010339885.1:5065-16356 GCA_032191745.1 Picea mariana
TTTGTGGCTATGCTTTATTTTGGTAATAGCCTATTAACTAGCTGGAGGCATTGATTAATTGATTGTTTTTGGATGGAACTCTAGGTGGATAAGAGTGAAATATTGAAGAATTCTCACTATCTAGTGGGTTGAAGATGGCATTGACAGTCTGTTAGGAAACACTATGAATATTTTTATTCTTGTTTGTGAATGAGAATTTACCTTGTTATCTTGTTTGTCTTTCTTGCAATTGATTACCATTTTTTTGGAATGTTGCCATCAAGTTATGTGGAATGATTGTGATCTACACGTAGAATAAGTGACCAACTATTAAATATGTAAATGTTAGGAAGAGGAAAGTGATGTTAAGTATTGTTGTGGGTTTTGAGTCCAGAGGATGACAAGATAAAATGGGGCAAAGTATGTGTGTTCAGATTCATCGAACCAATATGCAATCATATTTACATAGGTGATATAAAGAGTCTAGACAACAAATATTGGTGGAAATAAATTGATCCCATTGAACCCCAGTTGTGCTAATAGAATTGTGTTTTTATGAAAATACACTTTGTAGTCAAAAGTAGAGGAGCAATCACATTCTATAAAGTAAAACCCAGTGTTCCTACTAATTTTGGTTACAACTCAATAAGGATTACCATTTTTTATTTTGCACTAAATAACATGCAAGTTCTTAAAGATTGTTCAGTAGTCAAGATTCAATACCTTTGGCAAGTCGTCTCAATACTATTTGTTGAACTTGATTAATCTGGCTGTCATCCTAATGCCCTTGTTATGTCGAGAGGTCAATCTTTTGTACATAGGTATGTAACTTCTTGTGTAACTATCTGTAATAGTTATTGTGATTATAAATAATAAATATATATGCTTCACGTTAAGGATATATTTAGACCTCTTGTTACAACCYTACATAAGATTTTCATGTAGAAGCAAAGACAACCTTCAAGTAATAAAGGATAACCATATTACTCCATGGCAACCATATTGCTAATTTTATAACAATTGTGCTACAGATTTAATAATAGTTGTGTTAGTCAYAAAATCACAATTGTAGTACACTTTAAATGTTAGTGATAAGAYTCATTATAACATCATTATAACAACCGTGTTATTTTTGTGCTTTGCACCAAATAGGAATTTAATAATAATTAAAATAGTGGCTATTTTTGTCCTTTAATTACAGATKGTACTACTGAWTAAAATTTAATATTAGGTTGTATTGTTATCAATAYGAGGTGGAATTACTCTCAAATACTATGCCGACCTATGATAAATGTGGCAGGTGGACTTACATTAAATGTAGTACTGCCCCTTATTTAATAAGACYTGATCTAACTYTATACAGTTAGTGACCTATATAAATAGGAAATAAGGCAACCATTTTTCGTATCACTCCCACACTTTTCTCTCTTAAACCCTCACTTCTATAATTGCAACACATTAAATSTAACAAATTTCTGTAATAAATGCAACAAATATTCCTGAATAAAAGATAACAARTACCYATGATAAATAGAATTGAATTCTATAGTAAATACATTGGATCTTTCTCTTGTTCATWGCMCATTCCTTCTTTGTAAATGTGGCAACATTGGTCTTTAATATTGCTATTGTTTATTTTTTTACATTGCAGGCCAATCACTGCACACACTTGCGAATTTCATCTTGGTACTTATGCTGCACTACAATGCTACCAGAATGTCTTGGTTTTGGGATTTGGATGCTACATTAAGACTCTTCTAAATAGAACTACTATCATTATTGTAGGAAGTTGTAACCATATCATGAATAGGTATGTAGTCACTTGACAAAAGTGACATCCTCTCAAGATTCACATATAGATATTGTGCATGGTTTGTCTTGAACTCCATTTTATAAATTAGTACTTTGTGTGTGGCAAGTTCTGCTTTGAGGTCTCATAAATATGGGATGTATGTTGACATGGTGGCATTCAAGCAGGAGCAGTGTCACGAGGAAAGTGCCATAGAAGACTAGTGGGAACCAATCTGTTGGCTGCATGTCTAGAGGAGATGTGGGGTCTTACTGATATTGGAGTTGATGCCACATGTGATTTTGCATGTTACTTACGATCATTTTCCAGCAAAATTGGGGGGAGAAAGAAGTAATCAATCTAACCAGGTTTGTCATGGGTGGACCCTGTAAAATTTGTCTCCTGAGACCTAGTACCTCCCTTAGTAACAGAGCYAGAAACCTCYAATCYGAGTCCTTGAAGAAAGTTGTAAGGGTTCCCCCTAAGTCTCTATAAAAGCAATGGAATCTCCCCCCAATGTCATAGTAAATCGAGCACTAAAAGATAAGATGGTCCTTTGACACTTAATGTTCTTTTGGTGACAAAGATGACAAATCCTTTTATACCTTTGGAATGTGGGTKGTCTATCTCAACCTAGAGCTAGTGAAAACGTACTTTGAGCTGGCCTAAAGGAACCTTGACACTGTGCATCTGGTGTTTTCRAGTATACTTGGGTTTGATAGTAAGGCCATCACTAAACTGCATGAAGTGCTCAAAATATGGAGTCATCTTACATTCGAGGTCSTTTGGAGGGGCATGTTGATATTATGGTAGCTGCGGGAGGTATTTACCTCCACGTGTAAACCTGACGAGAATAGAATATTYCGGGAAGCAAGAAGAAACCCTAGATTAGTTGGCTAATAACCCTAGAAGACAAGTCGGCTCAAAAGGATAATTTGTATTAGGTTATTAGCCTCCAAGAGAAGAAGTCGGCTAAAGGAAATATTATATACTAAGTAAATAGGCACCCAGAATGAGAAGTCGGCCTAGGCAGTTTGCCAGTTTTAGTATAAATACAGGAGGCTAGTCTACATTCTGACAGGCATTCTCAGAACTGCAGAAGCAACACTTGTGCGCACTGCAGTTGGCCAGTTTGTGCGCAAGTTTGGAGGAGAGCTGCTGCTGCAGCTAGTAGATTTCGATTTTGGCCTGGACTCTCTCTTGGTTATGGTTTGGACTCTCCGATCAACTCTTGTTACTCCTATTTGGTGCGCTATCCTTGGAGAGAGGTGCGCTATCTTGTTTGGCTATCTAGCCTAGGGTTTGCTTCCAGAATGATTCTCTGTCAAGGTTAAGGTGCTTGGGGGTGGCTTCGGCTTATGGTTGGGTGACAATAGTGATATTGTCTATGGTTAAATGAGCACATCCATTATATTCTAACAGGTTATGGGCCCACACCCCCTTCATTCAGTCTAACCACTGGAAGGGAGCATAGCCATACGGATACTAAGCTCGTTGAAGAACTGCCGCTAGGGTTTCTAGCAGGAGCAGTCACCAAAGCACTGTCGCTAGGGTTACTAGCAAGTGCAGTTGCAGAAACCCTAATCCTCTCGTTGAGGCACCTTAAGTGAAGGGATTGACCTAATTTACGGATAGACTAGTGCGTCCTAGCCTAGCGCATCTCCTGGTACTCTCAGAAAGCTAAGACGTCAAGTTTGAGTTTTTGGTCAAATCAAGGGTTGACCAAGTCAAGGCAACCATGACTTACTCTATGAAGTCAGAAAACAAGTTAGATGGGGCTTCTAACTTCAGAGCGTGGAAGACAAGGATTGACCTCATCCTTGCCAAGAATAAAGTGCTGGATATCGTGAAAGGAAAGATCGTGGAACTAGAGCTTGAAGAAGGAAAAGAGAAGGAACCGTAGAACGTTGTAGTTATGGAGAAGTTCAAAGACAGTGACATCAATGTCATGAGTATCATAGTGGACTCTATAAAAGACCACTTGATACCCTACATCTCCCATCTTGACTCATCTAAGAAGATGTATGATGCCCTAAAAAACCTCCTCTCAGTCAGAAAAAATGGATAAGTAATGAGTCTGAAGAATGAGCTCGATGACATGAAGATGAATGATGATGACAACATAACATCATACTTTGTGAGAATCTCTCAGTTAAGAGATCAACTACAAGCTATTGAAGAGATCATTTCAAAGAAGGAATTGGTAAACATAGTACTCAATGGTCTTCCCAAGACATGGGATGCATATGCCGCAAGCATGAACACAAGGAAGGAGTATCCTACATTTGAAGAACTTTGGACTTGCTCTGCACAAGAAGAATCAAGGATCAGTGCAAAAGAGAAACCCCAAAAGAAGTACGATGATCATGCCTTCACAACAAGGTTCAAGGATTTCAGGAATAAAAAGAAGTTTGGCTCTAGGAAGAGACCAAATCAAGAGAAAGATGTGTCAAGAATACAATGCGTCAATTGTCGAAAATATGGTCACTACAAGAATCATTGTCCCAAGTTACAGAAAAGGAAGGAAACACACGAAGCATCAATTGCCGAAGAAAGGGAACCCTCAAAGAAATCCAAGCAGGACAAAACAAACTTTTTCTTCTAAGACAAGGTAACAATACTCTTCATAGTTCTTGTACATACCATGTTTTGCATATCTATTTCCTAGACAATAATATGTTCAAAGAGAAACTATACCTATGGAAGAACAACAAGATAAGGATTGCTATCACAATGACTGCAAGTCGGGCAATACACATGAAAGGATGAAGTACATCAACAAACCCTGGTAACAATTCATGTGGAAGTTATTACATAAGTAACAACTGCAAGATAAGCCGAAATCAAAATCAATCTTGAAGAAACCTAGAAGAAGTAAAAGATAGAAAGAATTCAAAAATCAAGAGGAAATTGGGAAAAGACTTGTGACACTTTGTAGAAGGCAATAAGGATGCAAACATAAGCGTGGGTTCTCTTAGTTGGAGGGAGCTGATTACAGAATTCCAAAAGATGAGCATGCACTCATGCATGAAGCAAGGATTAGGAGGGAGGTAATCCTAAATAATATGATCCACAAAAGATGATGAAGTATCTATCCATGTTCCCATCAATGGTAGCAACCATGAAAAGTAGCACGTGCTCAGTTTGACTTTAGAAGAAGTCTTCTTCGAAAAGAAGCCTCAAAGTATCCCTGGTTGTCCTTCCACATCCATGATCCTATGATGAAAGAAAGAAGTTGGAATCTTCAGGGAATTGAATCTATAGAAAACTCCATGGACCTAAGAGCTAAAGAAAAACATGAGGAAGAACATGAAGATTCCAAAAGAGAAAGAAAAGACAGAACAACTAGTCATTGTATCTAGAATCACAAGACTACCAGCCTGACCTGAACTCACTAAAAGCAATCAAGCAAAGGAACTGAAAGTTGTGATGACGAACAATGTATGGAAGACTTATGAATATAAGCATTGCAAGATTCAGAACTAGAGGTTCTCCCAGATGGAGGGAGAAGACTATGATGATTGCTTGTTCCAGTAAACTAGAGATACCTCTACATGAGCCATTATATTGTCCGCAATATCCATGGGTTGGAGTTTACATTAGATGAATGCAAAGACTGTTCTCCATAAATGTTTGAACAAAGAACGTATGTAGAACAACCTCAAGGCTTTGAGGTATACCAGGAAGAGACACTTGTATGCAGATAGAAGAAGGCTTTGTATGGATTCAAACAACTTGGTGCGGACCCTCCAATGCACAACATAAGCGTGGTGAAAAACCTTCTATAACAAAGATACTGTATCAAAATGGTTACTTAGGACTCAAGGATGATGGATTGCTAATCCATGACAAAGCTCTCATGATGACAAAAGAAGTACCACTTGGATATGTTCCAAGTTTGACCCTTGCCACGATGTTATGAGCTAGCAGGAAACAAAAGAGCTAAATTCAACTATGATGATCAGAGCTATATGAAGCCTTCAGAAAACCAGTGTTCCAGAAAGACCGAAGTACATTGAGATCAAGCATTACATTCTCCATGATGAAGTCCAGAAAGAAGAAGTGGTTCTCCAATATATATCTCCACAGATGAGTAGATAAGCAGACATTTTGGTAAAGCCTTTGTTCAAGATGAAAGAGTTTGTGTACTCAAGCTGGAGCTCGTGGAGACGACTTCCTTATTGAAAAAGGAAGAGATGACTCCCAGGTTGGGAGGGAGCACTGATGTGTTATTGATTTATGGACAGTCATTTTTTCAGTTCGAAAAATGGTCCAGGATGAGCAGTTCCTTTCTAGTTCGGAAAGTGGCTTGAGATTTTTGACGGACATGCATTTTCCAGTTCTCCCTTGTGGTTAACATAGGGAATGGTCTAGGACAGTCTCTCTTCTTGACGATCACTCTCAGTAGTGGTCAAGAAGACTGGTCTGCCTCGCCGGACAACCATTCTTTCGAAGCTCACAGTTGTGAGCAATTTCGAAGAATGGTCCGTTTTGGAGGTTGGTGCAGGATAGTCATTCCCTAGGGCAGATTCATTCTCTCCAGGTTGCACTTTGTTTAGTGCCGAAGGAATGGTCCAGATAGGTGAATGGTCCAGGTTCAACAATTAGGGACAGACATTCCCTAGGGCAGATTCATTCTCTCCAGGTTGCACTTTGTTTAGTGCCGGAGGAATGACCCAGATAGGTGAATGGTCCAGGCTAAAAAATCGGGACAGTTATTCTTCCTTGCTTGAGAAGAACAGTCCAGATAACTTGTCGTTGATGTTTTACTTTCTTAGGGCAGATGCTCTTCCAGATCTCACATATGTGAGTGGAAGAATGGCCCAGATGATTCAGTTTATATATCATAACAATGTTTTCTGTGCAGGTTGATGATATGATTGTTATGGACACTGTATGTCTCCGGATAGTAGATGTATACTACTGTAGTGGATGTGTTCCACTGATTGTGACTATATGTCACTGATCAAGTATCTGTGTTACTTGGTGTGGCAGTGTACCACTGGATTGTAGTTGTGTACTATGGATAGACACAGTTGTGTTCTATTGAATGACATTGTTCCAATCGCCTTGAAGACTATCAGTAGTGTTGGAAATGATTACCAGCTAGATGGATGATCAATGGACAGAGATTTCCCAGACGGAAAATGGTTCAGAGCATTTATTCTTCTAGGACACATGTCCGGATTAGAAGAATGGCTCTTGTGTCACTTTGTGGAGTGAGTGACTTATCCAACATCATGTCTGATTACTCAGATGGAGTATGGTTTCGAGAGATGATGCAGTCGATGACACTGATAGTGATGATGGTGCTCATGATCTAGTCATGAGATAGTCTATATGACTATGTTGATGCTACCGGGTAAATGGTATGTTTGTGCTCAAGACCATTACCTTCAAATACCTCCCTAGCTAGGAGGGAGTGTTTATATTATGGTAGTTGCGGGAGGTATTTACCTCCATGTGTAAACCTAACGAGAATAGAATATTCCGGGAAGCAAGAAGAATCCCTAAATTAGTTGGCTAATAACTCTAGAAGACAAGTCGGCTCAAGAGGATAATTTGTATTAGGTTATTAGCCTCCAAGAGAAGAAGTCGGCTAAAGGAAATATTATATACTAAGTAAATAGGCACCCAGAATGAGAAGTTGGCCTAGGCAGTTTGCCAGTTTTAGTGTAAATACAGGAGGCCAGTCTTCATTCTGGCAGACATTCTCAGAACTGCAGAAGCAACACTTGTGCGCATTGCAGTTGGCCAGTTTGTGCCCAAGTTTGGAGGAGAGCTGTTGCTGCAGCTAGCAGATTTCGGTTTTGGCTTGGACTCTCCCTTGGTTATGGTTTGGACTCTCCGATCAGCTCTTGTTACTCTTGTATGGTGCGCTATCCTTGGAGAGAGGTGCGCTATCTTGTTTGGCTATCTAGCCTAGGGTTTGCTTCCGGAATGATTCTCTGTCAAGGTTAAGGTGCTCGGGGGTGGCTTCGGCCTATGGTTGGGTGACAATAGTGATATTGTCTATGTTTAAATGAGCACATCCATTATATTATAACAGGGCAATCTAGGTGCACCGTATGTATCATTTGTAAATGTCCTCTCTTATCACCTTGATCAACTTTTGTTTGGATGGCAAGAGGTTACCAAGCGTATCAAGATAAGATAATATTATTTATGTCCAACAGGTGACCATAAATAGGTCAATGGGATTGCAAAGTACAATAGTATGAGATACAAAGTGGGAGCATGAAGGCCACAACTTGAAAAATATGATATAAGCAAAACTAGTCTATGATGTAAAAGGCCTAAAGTCTACAACCTTAGAGCATGGAGCAGGGAAACAAATCCATAGTGCAGGTATGTGCAAGTTCTATGGAGAATTGAAGAGAAATACCAACACTGCTGTTAGCTTTTTAGCTCGGGAGGTACTCAACATTTTTGTCTTGTATGCGGATGTTACCTTATGTTTACACTAACAGGCACTTAACTTTGTAATGGGTTTTTATAAAGTTGTTTTAAGTGGTTCTTTTATAAAAGTGACTTTTTAATAAAGTGTACCTTCTCATTTTAAAGTGACTTTATTTTCATAAAGCACTTATGTAATAAAGTGAAAATCACTTTAATTTAAATGAGACATTTTGGAGGGAATGGATCATGACGCTTGATCTTGAAAAAGGCAAGATCTAATCTTGGCCTTTGGATTTCGGGTTGGGGAAGGTGAAAAGACACTTTGGGGGGAAAATGTCATTTTCAGATTATAAAAGAATGTATTCGGTAGTGTGCAAGATATGTTGAGAAGACATAGGGAGGAGATTGAGAGAGATTTTTTGAGTAAGCTTGAGAGAGGAAAGAGGGCACGTTTCCCAAGATTTTTAGGGCACGAATCCCAAGAATATTTTTTTGTGATTTTTGGGTCGAATGATTTTTCTATTGTGGGAGGCCGTACTATACGGATCCGTATAGCCCGTACAATTCTGTACAACTGTACGGATTTGGCATGGAAATCGAGGCAGATTTGGGCACGTTTTTCGAGACAGATTTCGGATTTCTGTTGGCGTTTTCTGGGCTGTATGAAACAATCCGTATAGCTGACTGTGGGCATAGAAAACGAGGTACAAAAGAGGTCGTACAACAGTATGGATTTGGCACGTTTTTCGAGGCAGAATTTATTGGGACAATTTTTGTGCTGTGAGGTATTTCTCTTGGTTGGAAATGTGGTTTTGCTGCTGTAATGTACTTTCCTGAAAGCTGAATAATATCTCTCTCTCTCTCATTGGGTTTTCCCACATTGGGGTTTTCCCTGGCATTTGCCTAAATGTCTGAGTGTTATGGGTGGCTGTCCACTGTGTTATTTCCGCTGCTATTTTTCTTAGCATTGTGTATTTCTGCTTATGGAAATTTCTGAATGTGGGTTTATGCATTTATGAAGTTTATGAAGACAATTATCTCTAGGTTGCTAAGTGTTTGACAGAATATTAGCTTGCTCATTTTTTGTCATTAAAAATCAACAACTACGAGGGGGATGGCTCGCCTAGGGGGGTGATTAACCTCCCTTGATGCCATCTCTCCTATCATCCGAGGCTGTAGGGAAGAAAATCCTGATAGATGTTTGGTTGGATGAGCTTGAAGAGAAGGAAGATCTAGTATGAGATGTGTCTCATTGTTATGGTGCTGCAACCTGTGATCGATATCTAGGTGAGGTACATTGACTGCTGGTGTGGTATGAGATTTCTTGGGATTTGAGATGACATGTCTGTAAGGGTCTCGCTGGTCTAGCACAAAAGGCCTCCTGGGGTTTCAAAGATCTGATAGCTGTGATGTAGTGCCACTGTCTGCTTGTCTCTTGGTAGCTCCGTCTTTTGGAAGCATAAAAAATAAAGTTGTAATTGATTGGACTAGGTTTGGTTTGGGATGGGGGGGGCGGAGTGAACAAGATCTAAGTCCAAAAGCCTCCCACATGTAAAGCGCCATGCATCTATGGTTTGGGAAGCGAAAGGAAGTGGATAGAGAGTTTTGAGACTCCTTGAAAGGACAAAAAAACCATCCTCTAATCTCATAGAAGATTGGGCACCTGAAGATGAAGTGCTCCTCCGTCTTTGTCTCATGAAGATGATAGAGTTGGTAGATCCTATCTCCCTAGGTGATATGGTGGTCGATTTCAATGCAAAGACGATGAGAACCAACGTAAAACTGTTTGAGGGGGATTTGAAGAGCATGCATCCAATGGTGAAGCATGTAGGGGCGGTGAACAATAAGGTCATCTCTCAGCTCCAAAAAGTGCTTTGCATAGAAGGCCATCTGGGGGATTTTATCCCACTTGGAGGGTCGACCTAAGTAACCCAAATATACCGTCTGATGATATCCTCTTTGATGGTCCCATTCAACTCACGCTTGTTCGATAGGAGTCAATTGGGGGCATCTAGAGTGTATATGAATGGAAGGAGGTGGTTTATTGAGATACCAACCGATTGAAATAGATGGTTAGCCTTTGCAAACTAGCAACGAACTTGATCAAAGGTACTATTAATGGATATAGCCTCCGAGGAACAATAGGCAAGATAAGGATAATGATGAGTCTGCAAATCATCAAACTTGGTGCAAAAGGGAAACCAGTTTGAAGAGAATATTTGAAAGGGGGGAGGTGATCAATAGAAATGTTGACAAATTGGAGAAAGAAAGAAGTCTCAGAGAACCAACATCTTTGTTGTCTAGGGGGGAGGTTAGTGGAAGAAGAAACAATCTCCTCAAGGGAGCAAAGTGCTAGAAAGGTGTAACGCCAAAAATTTTAGTAGCCTAGAGTAGAAATTTTGTGAATTGGGGCAATTGATGCAACTTCAGAAATTTCACCTTTCCTAGAGGTTTCCTGGATCTTAACTTTCTGAATTTTCAGCCTTAGGGATTTTATAAAATATGATAAAGACAACAGAAATAACTGACAATATCTAACCTCTTATCAACCCTAATCAACAAGGCAGTCCAAGAGAAAGATAATGAATGTATGCCAGTAAATTTCATCCCTCTAGGGCAATCTTATCATGCAAAAACCAGATCCGAAATTCACTTTATGACAGCTGTAAATATAGCAGTGAATATGTGCTATCTTCTTGAATATTAATGTTAAATCACTTAACAATTTTGGCCTTAACTTATGTCAATCAGCAAGATATCTAGTGCTGGAATTACCAAAACATGAAGATGAATATGGCTGAAAATCAAATCTGCATTAAGATATTTTTGGACAGCTGAATACTTCATATATATATATAAAGATGAAATTCATGCACATACCATAACCTCATTGCAAAGCTACTACAATCCCCTAGGAGATGCAAAGCTAGTACAATCCCCTAGTTCTCCTAAACCTTAGCTAGGGAAAACCAAGAAAAACCCTAAACCAACACATAGGGGCTCTAACAAGCATCACACTAGCAAGTTCTCCAAGGAAAGACATCTCCTTTTCTCCTCTTTTCAACAAGTACAATTTAGGGTTTAATCACAAAACCCTAGCTCCAGTGTCTCCAAGGGATGAATC
>JASDQU010339887.1:0-10574 GCA_032191745.1 Picea mariana
CCTTCCTTGATAATAATAAGAGGAATATTACTAATATAATAGGAAGAGAATTGTGGATGTCACTTGCACAATTGTTGGAGCATACAAAAAGGACAATAATAATGAGGTCCAAAATTTTGGGTACATCATGAACATGTTCAATATATAGGGGGTAGATTAATACACACTTTCATTTCCAAGAATGAGTAATGAACAATGCAAGAACATGTTTAGCTAGATACCTACTTCACAGAGGTTAGCATCTTACCACAAGTGAGGTAGGATTAGCAACATGATCTCTTATGGAAAGGAAAGGATGAGTCCCATGTGACATACGATAATCTGGAGAGTGTGAGCATAATAGGCATCATAAACTAGTAATATAGAGTCATCAAAAGCACAAAAAAACACATGGTAGCCTAGATTTAGTGCAAGAATGAGAGGTGGCATACATCAATGGGGTATTTTATGCAAGCGTAGGAGGCAACATGCATCAACCTAAGTTGAATGAAAACATAGAGGTGAAAAATACCAATGGTACTAGTGGAGGAGAGAGGATCAAAGGAAGATATGATGTCACCATTGGGAGGGGCTCTATAGTTGCAAGATATGGAATGTGACCATTAAGGGGGACATCTTTGAAAAATGGCCAAACAAGTGATATTTGATCCTAACTAGGTAGAGGTTATCTCAAGTATGGTCTTTCTTCGCGTGCCTAAAATATGAAATTCAGTTTCTTAGTTATTTCCACTAGTCGTGTACTATTTATAAATCCCACAATGTTTCCAGTATCTTTTGGCCTTCCATCAATATACATAGTTGCCCCTTTATTTTGATTGTTATTTAGTAGTTGTATATAATTTGCGGCAACTTTGTATCTCCACATACTTTGCGTATATCGGACCAACATCAACCAATGATTGTATTTGTATAATGGTCTGACATACTTCATCAATTCAATTACAGTTCCATAGCCGATCTTTATGCCATCCATGTAAAATAACCTTAATCCATGTAAGGACGAAGGAGCAATGCAATACATCCTCCCACCGATGAAGAAATCTATGTCCACTTTAGGTATCTTTTTAGGTGCCCATCATTGCACTAGATGTTTATACCTCAAGGGAAACTCAATGTCACCTATTCTCTCAGCATCATAATTACATGACCCTTAATTGGCAATAAAAAATTGCATGTAGGTACGAAATATTTTCCTTACCATTTCCAAAATATTTATCTAGAACCGATAGATTTGGTACAACACGTCTCACTTTCAACCTCTCTTACTATATCTTGATCATCACTCGAGGAAGATAGATCCGACATATACATGTTTGGTGGTACCTACACTCGTTAAAAAAAGAAGATAATTTATCATGCCAATATATGTTTTTGGTACCAACACAATTGCATATAGTTGCATTTAGTTGCATAAAGTTGAAATTGCCACACCTATCCGTCATATAGTTGCATAAAATTGAAATTGCCACACCTAGTTGCATATAGTTGCAATATAGTTTCATTTAGTTGCATAAGTTGCATAAGTTGTAATATAATTGCATAAGTTGCATATAGTTGCATAAGTTGCAATATAGTTGCATAAGTTGCAATAAAGTTGCGTAAAGTTGCATAAGTTCCATAAAGTTGCATAAGTTGCATGTTGCATAGTTGCATATAGTTACATATTTGCATATAGTTGTTGGTCACTATAATTGCTTATTTAATTAAACAATCAAGTGATACATAAATTGTCAACATAGGGAAGTCTGTTTATTTCAAAGGTAACCACGCACTGTATATGCTCAATCTCAAAAGCAATCTAGAGTTGTAGTAAAAATACATTAATCACACCTTGACTTGAATAAACTGAAGTTCTAACTTGAATTACAGGAGAGAAACCTATCAATTGCAGAGTTCAAATTCTAAAGAAATGATTATCCAAAGAATCCTAGATTACATTAAATGATAACAACCTAGGAAAGAAATGCTTCAAACCACTGCAAAAGGAAAGACCAACTATCTTATAACAGAGAACATGACCCTATTCCCCAAGAAGGAATCTTCAACACCTGTTTCCGATCATCACACTTTCATGAAATCATTGCTAATTTAAATGATTGACACACACTGAAGACTAACTACCTCTTAACAGAGAACAAGACCCTATTCCCCAAGAAGGAATCTTCAGCACCTATTTCTGATCATCACACTTTCATGAACTCATTGCTAACTGAAATAATTGACACACAATGAAGGCTAACTATCCCTTAACAGAGAACATGACCCTATTCCCCAAGCAAGAATCTTCAATACTTGTCCCTGATTATCCCGCTTCCATAAATTCACCAAACAGGATTGCTAACTAAAATGATTATCAGTTACCCAAGCATGAATTATATGAAAACAATGTAACAACCAGTAAAGCAGAGTTTCAGCAAGACAGAGTTCAGTAAAGTAGTGTTTCAGCAAAACATAATTTAATCAAGGCATGAATAGAAATAACACTAACACACTACAAAGATAATGGGTGAATCTTGTGAAGAAGGTGGGCCCTCCCTTCTCACAAGATTCCCCTAAAATGAGAGGAACTAGAGAGAAATGCTTAGAACAATCTTTTATTCATCTATCAACTGTATCATATTACAATGTCTGAAATAAAACACATCCTTCTCTGTAAATCCTTTCTTCGCTAAGAAGAAGATCCTCTGTAATGATGATTTCCTCTTATTTAAAGAGGAGAATCCCCTCGATACAATTTTGATCATCAAATTACATGTGCGCATCTGAATCCTATTCTTAGTTAGATCAAATCTCTATACTGGAGTAGGATATCCTGGTCTCCCGTAACATAATGCTATTACAATAGTTGAAAAGGTGCTGAGTGGGGTGTTGCTGTTACGGTTGGAGTAAGAGCTTCTTTATTTGTCTTCTCGTTACTGTTGTTGTATGCTGTTTCAACATCGCAAATCGCGGGCTATTTCAACAATGAGATTTGCGTTATGACTGTTTCAACACGTGGTCATGCGGCAACGATGGTTAATTCTGGCTCAAGGTGCGACTGTTGTGGTCAATGTAACGACTTTGTGTTGCTGTTTCAGCATCGTAGACCATGGAGGGTGTAACAACTTCTTCTGTGTGAGTTGTTGTTTCAACATCGTAGAGCATGAAGAGTGTAACAACTTCTTCTGTGTGAGTTGTTGTTTCAACATCGTAGACCACAGAGAGTGTAACAACTTCTTCTGTGTGAGTTGCTATTTCAGCATCGTAGTCCACAGACTATTTCAGCCATAGGGTTTGCATGATTTAACTGTTTCAGCAACAGGCCTCAATGCTAATCTGCAGTTCGAACTGTTTCAGCACTTATACATTTCTGATCAATGGTTAAGTATGAGAGTAATGCAAAATTATATGCAAAACAGATTAAACATATAGTAAAGAGAAGAGACGTTATATACCTTTGGAGAGATAGGGTAAGGTGATAATATAAGTTTAAATATGAGTGGAAAAAGGGTGTAATGGTAGCAAAAGGTGTGAGGAAAAAGGTACATTGTAGGGTCCTAACATCCCCCCCAACTTAAAATGTTGCATGTCCTCAAGCAACTTCAATCTGAATCAGAATATGGATACCGACTCTGAGCGTGCAAGTTACTTAAGCAGTAGTTGTGGAAAGTGCTGTCTGTTGGAGCTCTGAATCCTTGAACGCGTTGTAGCCTTTGCCAAGCTGCTGTTTCTGTCTTCTTGGGAAACTTATAATGAATTTGATATTTCTCTGCTAGCATCCACACGATAGGAAAATGAAACTGATAACCTATCCAGCTTTCAACACATTGCTGAACACACTTGATGTAGGTAGGTACCCTAGAGATTGCTATCTCAAGATTAGTGGGGATAAAAGAATTGTGTTCCTGTCTTTTCTCAGTAGATTGTTGCCAAAACATGTTATTTTCCTGTAGGGAAGCAATCTCTGTGGATTTAATGAACTGTTGACAATCCTGAAGCACTGTTGTCTGTAGTTGCTGAATGTGTTGAATCATCCTTGGTTTCTTTAAAAACTGATAATACTATGTAACAAAGGTGGCAGCATTTTGTGGTTCTGGTCGTATCCAGAGAAGGCGGTTATCCTCATTATGCTTGGCAGCTAGGAAATCATCCTGCCATATAATCTAATTGTTAAGGAAGGAGGTGAGTGCCCGTATCTGGATGTCACCGACAAGAGGGTTAAGGTTAAGCTGTCGATTCTCAGGGATGGCCTCATTATGAAAATATACCTCATAGAGGAGGTGCTGATCCATAGCAGAGGCTTCTGCAAAGGTTTTAATAAAATCTGCTGGATTTAACACTACATGGGGTCTACCTTCTTTGATTGATTTGATCTGAAACCATGTAAGTCGTTCCATGAGGAACATAGAGTAATTGTAGGATGGTTTCCTTGCAGCCAATAAGTTTTGTGCCAAGTCAAATATCAGGAGCAATTTGCCTTTTAGCTCTTTATTCCGTTTCTTATAGGCACGAGATTCCTAGCGTGTTTGCTCCAAATCTTCCCAGTTTGAATAGATATGATTTATCCAGATTTGTCTATGTTCCTGCAGGCTTTTGGCCTATGTAACAACATACTTTTTTTTCCATTTGTCTATTATTCCCTGCTCATCCCATGGCTAAGTTTGTGTTTCAGCGTTGCAAGTAGTAGGCTGAGGTAGGGTCTGAGTGGCTTGTTCCACAAAGGTGTGGGTATTGATCTGGCTAGGAGGGGAAGATTCATCAATAGGCAATGTTTGTACAGCTTTATTAACAAAAGCAGGGGTTTTAGATTTGACATTTGTTGTAGGCCAGGGTTCAGTCTTAATTTTGGAAGGTCCTGCTGGTTCTTGTGTAACAACATGGTGTTCTTTTTTGATTGCAAAAGTCGAAGGTGCAGGGGGAGCTCCTGGCATTGGAATTTGAATTACTTTGCAGCCTGCTTGATAGTAGATGTCTCCACATTGACTGCACATATATTCTCTACAGGGATTCTCTGTTGTAGTTCCCTCTGACATGGTCGCTATGCGAGCTAGGGTGTACAATTTAAGTTCCTTCTCATAGGATTCCTTTGCCATGGCTAGCTCTTGCTTGTAGGCTTCTAGTTCAGACCTTAGGAACTCATTTTATTGTAAGACAGAGGCCATTGTTGGTTCTAGTTGAGGGGTGACTGGTTCTTGTGTAGCAGTCACAGTCGCACTAGCTGGTTCTTTTGGAGCAGCTACAGGATTGAAAACTGATTCTTGTGTTCCAGCTTCTTGATGTAGAGAAAGTAATGTTGCAGCACCCTGGGCCTTTGATTCCTGTGTCTCGGTAACAATATCAGTAGCTGGTTTTTGTGTTTCAGCTATAGCTGGTTCTTGTGTGGCAGCTATAACTGGTTCTTGTGTTTCAGCTACTGAATGAGTAACTAGTTCTTGTGTTTCAGCTACTAATTGGGTAGCTGGTTCTTGTGTTTTAGCTACTTGATGAGTAGCCGGTTCTTGTGTTTCAGCTACTAAATTTGAAACGGATGATGTCGCAACACACTGGGCCTCTGGTTCTTGTGTTTCAGTGCCCGTGGGTGGAATAGGTAAAGATTCCTGAATTTGTGAGGTTGGATATGGACGGGGTTTTAACTGGATGGGTTGGGGATTTAGGGCAGTGGCAGTAGTGGCTACTCTTGTTGAGGCCCTTGTTTATTTTCTTTGTAAAAAGGGGGGAAAGAAAGGAATTTGCTTTCGTTTGTGTGGGGGTTTTTCCTCAGTGATGGGACAGGGAGAATTGTCTGGTTCAGAATCATCGCTAAGGATATGAACAACAGGAGTGAATGATTCTAGTAGAATGTGGGGCAGGATTGGTATGGTAGAGGGGTTAATTAGATTGATTGCGTCTGTAGGCGGACTCTTAGGTACTTTCGGAGGGTCTGGAGGTTTTTGTGGTTGCTATTCCTGAAGATTTTTAGGAATTTCAATAGCTTCTTGGGGGTCTATGGGTGGGTTGTTTAATGGAGGGTCTTGTTGGGAAAAACCCTTTTGGATAAGAAGTTGAGCGAGACGATGATGGGTGAGGTAAAGGGTAGGATTTTTAGCCTTTTTGCAATAGTGCGACATATTTTTAAGACATCCGAGCAGATAATAAGGAATGTTTACCAATCTATTATGCTGTAAATGAGACAACAGGACAAAATCATACTGGTAGACTACCTGGTATCGACCTTCACAGGTAAGGTAGTGTTTGACAAATTTTGCAAATTTCGAACATGGAGACGACAACGAGCTAACTCAGACACCCCGGCCTTTAGGCTCAATTTGTTCCTCTGGCAAGAGGAAATCCTGCTGGGCATTAAGAATGATATGTTTGTGGCTGAACCACGAAATGCCATTGGTAGGGAGACCCGAAACTTGTGCTATATCCTCCTCTGTAACTGGAATCCGAACCCCTTGAACAATGGAATGATCTTCCTGGAGATTTTGAGCAAATTGGAGAACCTGTTGTTGATCAAATCCCTGGAGCCTCTAAAAATAACCCAGCCATCTTGCCTGCAGAAAAATTTGATAGACTTCTGGATATAGTTCTAACAGGACTATCGTGGCGGGTTCGTGCCGTATAAAAGGGCCTCCCATAGCTAACCGCTCAGTAAAATGCCCCGACAGAGAGTCGAGTAACTACTTCTGTGCAAAGTGAGTTTTTCAGGTGAAGGCATGCAAATGGTAGTGAAACAAACGAAATCATGGTGAAGAAAAAGAACGACGGTGGTTGATTCATGTGAAATGATGGTATAGGATTTCGATATCCCCCCCCAAGTATGGCTGAAATAATGATTTTACATGAGTGGTAATAATGAGTTGGAATCTTCTCATTAACTATAGTTCAATTGTATTTACACATAAAGTTTACATACCTCATCCTTACCTTTTGATCCGTACTACAAAAAAATATAGTGCCTGTCCATAATAGTTCTGCAGTAGCCGTGGAAGAGACTTTTGATTTGTTAGACAAATTGTATCAGGGATTTATTTACTAGAAGGAAAAAATGTAGTCAGAGAGTGCAAAAGCTTATTGACAGAGAATGCTGAAAAGTTGGTGTTTCAGCAACAGGGAAAGAATAGAGAAATGTTCGCTGAACAGTGATGTTGCAGAATACTGCTGAGGCAGTGGTGTTTCAACAGTGTGGAAAAAGGGAGAAATTGCTGGACAGTGGTGTTCTAGCAATGAGGAAGATGTGAAAAATTGCTGAACAATGGTGTTTCGGCAATGGGGAAAATGTGGAAAATTGCAGAACAGGGGTGTTTCAGCAATGGGAAAATGTAGAAAATTGCTGAACGGTGGTGTTTCAGCAATGGGGGAAATGTGGAAAATTGCTGAACAATGGTGTTTTGGCAATGGGGAAAATGTGAAAACTTGCGGAACAGGGGTGTTTCAGTAATGGGGAAAATGTGGAAAATTGCTGAACAGTGGTGTTTCGACAATGGGGAAAATGTGGAAAATTGCTGAACAATGGTGTTTCGACAATGGGGAAAATGTGGAAAATTGCGGAACATGGGTGTTTCAGTAATAGGAAATGTAGAAAATTACTGAACAGTGGTGTTTCAACAATGGGGAAAATGTGGAAAATTGCTGAACAATGGCGTTTCGACAATGGGGAAAATGTGGAAAATTGCTCAACAGTGGTGTTTTGGCAATGGGGAAAATGTGGAAAATTGCAGAACAGGGGTGTTTCAGCAATGGGAAATGTAGAAAATTGCTGAACAGTGGTGTTTCAGCAATGGGGAAAATGTGGAAAATTGCTGAACAGTGGTGTTTCAGTAATGGGGAAGCTTGGCTCTTCTTGAAGTAAGATTGTCCTTTCTTAGTAGGCCTTGGCTTTGATCGAGAATCTACAAAAATCAATTGTAACATGCTATTTCCTGACAGGGATTATTAGTAAACGAAATCTAATCTAATACTAAAGAAATTAAATTAAAAAGAAATAATTGCAATGAGGGGTAGGAGGCCCCTCTAAAAAGAGGTAATGAGAGTCTACCACACATGTGGCTTTAAAATCTTCTTTGGAAATAGGGCGTTGGTACAGACGGAGCCGATGACCATTTACAAGTAACAGTGTTTTAGAGTCATTGATTGTGAGGAACCTTACTGTTCCATTGGGGAAAACAATGTCTACTTCGTAAGGTCCAAGCCATCTTGTACGTAGTTTCCCTTGAAATTATTTAAACCAAGAATCATACAGTAGGGCCCAATTACCTTTTTGGAACTGCTTATTTTTGATAGTTTTGTCATGCCATTTTGACCTTTGCTGTTGAATAATGGTTGTCTGATGAATGTCATCTAGT
This sequence comes from Picea mariana, assembly GCA_032191745.1. Taxonomy (NCBI): domain Eukaryota; kingdom Viridiplantae; phylum Streptophyta; class Pinopsida; order Pinales; family Pinaceae; genus Picea; species Picea mariana. The sequence goes on from JASDQU010339887.1 coordinate 8,307, forward strand.
CTTTTTTCATCCAATTCATTAAGCTGCTGCAACCTGGCTATCTGTGCTTCTGTCAAATCAAGGTTGACAACTAAAGCATTCCTTAAGGTTTTGATTTCAAATTCCACAGAAAAGACGTCACTTTTTCCATAAACTAATTCATAGGGAGAGAATCCTATAGTATTTCTCCAGGTAGTTCTGTAGGCCGATAATGCTTCAGGAAGCCTGTGAGACCAGTCCTTTCTGTTTTCCTTCACTGTTTTTGTGAGAATGGCTTCTATTACTTTATTTGTGCTTTCCACCTGTCCATTGGCTTGGGGGTGGTATGCTGTAGTCATTCTATGCTGAATATGATATTTTTGAAGAGTGGCTTTAAAACCATGAGAAGTGAAAGGAGGTTCCCCATCTGTAACTAATTCTCTTGACACTCCAAATCTGATGAAGATGTATTCAAATAGGAAATCTAGAACTGCTTCTTTAGTCGCTCTATGGAGTGCTTTAGCTTCCACCCATTTGGTCATATAATCTGTGCAGACCACTATGTAAGATTTTTGATTGGATGGGGGGTTAATGGGTCCTACAAAGTCTAAGGCCCATCTTTCGAATGGTTCAAGTACTATCTGGGGGTTTAATGGCATATCATCTCTATGATTAGGTTGGCCCATTCTTTGACATCTATCACAGGCCCGAACATATTTCTTTGCATCTTTAAAAAGTGAGGGCCAATAATACCCCATTCTGAGAATTTTATATGCTGTTCTCTTATCAGCAAAATGCCCTCCACAAGGGCCATCATGACAAGATTTTAGTAGATCATAAACCTCGTCTTCTCTAATGCACCTTCGAATTTCTTGATCAAGTCCTGTGTGGAAAAGACACCCACTTATCCAACTATACCGAGCACTTTGTTGAATGATTCTTCTTTTCTCCCAGTGGGATAGGTGTGGTGGTAACTTCACTACAACCAAGTAGTTAGAGATGTCTGCATACCAAGGTGAGTGAGCAGATACTGCAAATAGATATTCATCAGGAAAGGAATCATCTACTGGGTTATCATCATCAAGTGTTAACTGAGAAAGGAAATCAACAACTACATTTTCTTTTCCTGGTCTATCTACAACTGTAATATCAACTTCTTGCAATAATAGTAACCATCTGGTGAATCGAGCATTTATGATAGGTTTGTTCATTAGATATTTGATAACTGAGTGATCAATATGGACAAGAGTAGAGTAGCCAGTGATGTAATGTCGAAATTTATTAATAGCATAGATAACTGCGAAGAATTCCTTTTCGGTAACTGTATAGTTAAGTTCAGTAGGAGTCATATTCTTGCTAATGAAATAAATAGCATAAGGAAGATGATTTTCTTCTTGTCCCAAGACAACTCCTATTGCAGTATTTGAAGCATCAGAGGATCTATGAAAGGGAAGTGTCCAATCAGGTCCTCTTAGAGTAGGGGCTGTAGACAACTGATGTTTAAGTGTATTAAATGATTCATGGCAAGAATTAGTCCATTTGAATTCGACATTTTTCATCAGTAACACAAACAGGGGAGAAGCTATTTTGGAATTTTTTTTGATAAATCTTCTGTAGTATCCAACATGTCCTAGAAAACTTCTTACCTCTGTTTGGGTTTTGGGAGTAGGAAGATCTTTAATGACTTGTATCTTGGATGGATTCACCTGAATTCCTTGAGATGAAATAAAATGTCCAAGCACTATTCCTTCACTCATCATCATATGACATTTTTTCTGTACTTAAGGAGAGGTGGGCTTGTATACATCGTTTAAGCACTTTCTCAAGGTTTTGTAGTGCTTCCTCAAAAGAAACACCATAAGGAGTAAATTCATCCATAAAAATTTCCATAGAGTCATTAAGCATATCAGAAAAGATTCCTATAACTGCTCTTTGAAAGGTTGCTGGTGCATTACATAGTCCAAATGGGAGAACTCTATAAGAAAAAGTTCCCCAAGGGCTAGTAAAAGTGGTTTTATCTTGGTCCTGGGGTGCAATTTTGATCTGATTATACTCACTGAAACCATCTAAAAAGGAGAAAAATTTCTTCCCTGACAAATTGTCTAACACCTGATTAATGGATGGTAATGAGAAGTGATCTTTTTGAGTGGCTTTATTTAAGGCTCTATAATCTACACATACTCTCCATTTCCCATTTTTCTTAGGAACTATTACCAACGAGGAAACCCATTCACTGTCTGATATAGGATATATAAACCCTACATTGAGCAATTTCTGAAGTTCTTCTTTAAGGATTTCTCTTAAATTAGG
>JASDQU010339889.1:0-12462 GCA_032191745.1 Picea mariana
ACCATAGGGCCTTGTGATTTCGAGACCGATTTTCTCCATAATTTCCTTTGGCATCACATTGTGGGAAGCTATGGAATCTAGCATACAGTTATGGAGTAGGTGATCAAACAAGGTTAACGTAATATAAAAGGGGCCCACAGTGTCCCTCGCACCTTCAAAATGTGGACCAAAGACTATGTTCGGCTTGTCATCTTCTAATTTGATGACATCGGCCTGACTTTCATCTTCGGAAAAGTTTATCATCTTGGAAATTTGTTTTATGTATATGGGATTTTTAGCTAGTTCAACAAGGGGAATAGGAATTTTGATTTTATTTATTTCGTTTTCCAGATTAAAATTTCCCAGGGCCTTGTCATTTTCTATGTTCGGGGCCTCCATTCCTTTCTTTTCATCTTTTCTTTGTGGTGTGGACTTGTTTTCATTTATAGGATCCTGTGTCTTCATAGCGAGTGTTCCTACTAGCTCTGACTGGACTGGTAGCGTTCCAGCGGTGTGAGTTTTTGTAGTTTGTTTGTCAGCAACTTTTGGAGTCACCTTGTCAGTTTCTCCCCTTGGCAAGATATTTTTTGTGGGAACAGTTGTGAGAATTTTGTTCCTCGGTATTAAATTATATTTTTCTTGTAGGTCGGCTACAATATCATTTGTGATACCCTGATAGGCCAAATTTTCAGACGTGTCATTGCTAACATTGTCTTCTAATGTAATTTCTTTATTTAAATATTTTTTGTAATCTTGTCTCGATAAATAAGGTGATTTATTATCATCGCCAAGATTATTAATATCCTCATCAATCTCTTCAAAATCTTCTAGATCTTCCTCTCCAATGAAGTTTTCACTTTTGAAGGGGGTTGGAATTTTTTTATCTTCATTTTTAATTATTTTCTGTGGGGCCTGAGGATCAATATTCCTTCTAAAATCCTTCCTGGGGAAATTATCTCTTTTCGATTTCTCTAGTTCCATTTTTGAGATTTTATTTGAAATTTCTCTAATTACCCTAGCCATCTCGTCTATTTTATCTCCCAAGGATTTCCCTGATCCTAAGGGTCCATCTTGCTCTTTGAATTTCCTATTTTCTTTGCTCTCGGTTTCTATTTTTGCTTTTAATTTCCTTGATGCCATCATGTTCGATTCAATCTCAAGAGCATCATCCTGCATTTTCGTGAGATCTGTTGATCTCCTTTCTCTCAATAATAAGGTGAAATTGGGATCAAAAGCACCAACAAAAGTCACCTTTGTCGCGGTTTGTGAAGGTTTGACCTCAACCGAGATTTTATTATATAACTTGTTGAACCTTTGTGTGAACTCTAGAACAGATTCTAAGTTTTTCTTTCTAAGAGCTCTGAATTCATCAGGTAGTAGAGATGGTCCTTCCTCTCTCCCCATTGTCTAATAAAAGTGCTTTCAAGTTCCTCATAAGATCTTAGAGATCTGACTGCTAAGCATCGGAACCAGGTCCTCACCTATCCTTCGAAAGTCTGAACAAGGAGTCTAGAATAGACATCTTCGTGTTATATTCCGAGGATGTCAGCAAATTGGTCAAAGAAGTTTATATGTTCTTGGGCGGTCAAATTCCTTTCCCCTATAAATTTCGGAAGATTTTTCATATAATTTTTGGGGAGATCATGTAGGGGAACTGGGAGGACAAGGGGAGTATATCTAGTAGCTACTTTAGCGAAGATTATAGGAAGTGGTACTTGACCACCTGTTGGTCCTCCTGGGGCACCACCTCCAGCTCCAGCACCTCCTTGTGCGGCCATTGGTAGATTTGAGGCTGAAGCTCAAAATGCAAGAGGAGAATATTCTTGGAAATCTGGGGAAAAAACCTAAGGAAAAGAGAACGTATCGTATGAGAGGGGAAGTGAGACAGATCTTTCAAGTGTTTCTGAAACGTTCAACTGCGTAAATTTAGATTGACAAATGTTACGTATGGGTAAAAAGACTTGTCTAAGTGATCTTCGTGACTTTATAATCTTTTCTGGATCAGAGACTGGCGAGGTTTTCTTGTTGTCCGGGTTCTTTTTGGTGTTGTTTCGGCTAATAGCCAGTTTACTTATCGTGGAGTTTCCAAGTGAAAAATAAAGGTAGCCTTAGAAGGTTTTCTATCCTTGTTCACTATCAAAGAAAGAAAGTGTCAATGTCGTTCTTCCGAGGGAAAAGATTCGTTTCTTCGTTCCCCGAAAATGGCGCCAAAAATATGTTGTTCTTGAGTTTATACTTTAAGGTTGTAAAGTATACCCTCAAGGCATCCATAAAAGTAAAGGTAACTAAAGGATAAGACTCAAAAAGAAGGGTAAAGAAGAATCAGTTTCTCAACTATCTCTGTCTAGCTTCCCGTTGTTCTTGGATGCTGATATCTCTCTCAATAGCAGCCCATGAACATTCTAATTTAGACCAGTTAGTTGTTGTTTGTAGGATAGTATTAAATAGGTTTAAAGAAATACTGGTTTGATTTTGAAGACCGGGTTCTATGTTGGGTTGTCTGCTATTTGGGACAGTCATGGAGAATAAGATTTGATTTAATTGTGAAAGAATTCGATAAATTGTTACTTCAGTTTTTAAAAGATGAGAATATGAAAAATAGTTTTGAAACTCAAAATAATAACATAAATACAGTTGACGTCATTTTCTGGACTTGTAACAATTTGAGAATCGTAAAATAACAAAGAAATATTACTAAAAAATACGAGGCTTTAATCACGAAAGAATCTCATATTGTAACAGGAAATAAAGAAGAAAACGAGATTTCTAATGAAACGTTAAATATCATGTTTCAAAGGATCTACAGGTCTTAAAATTACTGATAGCAATCTCAGAGGAAAAGTTGTAAATAATTTGATAACAAAATTAATCTAAATTATAAAGATGTATAAAATAAACTTCAAATTAATCATTCGTTAGAAAGACATTGAGAAAGAAACATAGAAGAATATGGTAAACAAGGTTAAAGAAGACTTAGCTACAAGTTGGTAGGATTCAGAATCTTGTTTGTATCATATATCATAGTGGATTGGAAAACTGTTAATACAATCGTCTCTCTCAAAAAATCAAAAGCCTTTTCTGAGTGTTCTCAAAATATATTTATACATGATTATCAAATATTTTCCCATTGGTGATTAACCAATTTCCTAAGATTACGGTTACATGGATGAATCATGTCAAACCGTTTACATTTATTTTCTAATTTCTAATGATGAAAATATTCAAAAGAGTACTTTTATGTTGGTGTTGATGAACTTCCTTCTTCCACCTCAAGACAGTGAACACATTTTCCCAAAACATTCACCAAAACTCTGGGAACGTCTGGTATCTCTTTTGCCTCAAATATGAAGAATTTTTTTTGTAATTCGGGAAAGCAATCTTCTATTATCTTCCTCGTGAACTTAATAGTTTGCAACTTTAAGTTTGGTATTACCATCCATTTGTCAATTTCGAAGATATTGATTACCTGAATTTTTGGGATCTCTACCTTCATTTCCTCCAGATCCTCCTTGAACTTTAGTTGATGCTTGACAATGTTAATCTCTCCTAATAAACCAGGACAGTCATTTTTTCCAATATTCAATGAAGTCTTTTCTAAGAGATCAAAAATCCCTTGGCAATCATCATTGACATCTCTGGTTATTCTTTTACTTTCAGCCAGGTCTGCTTCCGACACTTTAAGTATTACATCTCCTTTAACTTGTTCTGAAATGGATAATTTCTGAATCTTTCCGACCTCGTCCTTTGTTGAAAGGGCTACTGCTTTCTCTAAAGTCATTATGGCCACTTTCACTTCTCTTTCTTTCTGGAGAACATTCTCCAAAGATTTGTTTGTTCCCTTAAAGCAATTATGGACAACTTCCAGATTTAAAAATACTTTATGTTGTTCCTCTTCTATTTTCAAATGTATTCCCAATACTTGAGCCTGGAAAATTTCCATCTCTACCACTTGATTTGAAATAGTGTAAATTTTATCTCATAATTGTTTATTTTCTTCTTCCTTTTTTAGAACCTGTGCCTGGGTGACCTGTATTATCTGATTTGCTTCCTCTAAGCTTGTTTTTATTTTCTGAATTTCTTGAATATCTTTTAATCTAGCTTTCTCTAGACCTTTTTTTATTCCCCAACTGATATTTCTTTCAGTTTCCTTCAATTTACCCTGTAGTTGATCTATCATTTGGTCTTTTTGTTCCAACATGGTTGTCAAACTACCAACAGAAAATATATTTGCCAACGCTAAAGATCCCATCGTGCCCGCTATCTCTGTGGAAAATTCTCCATCTTTAAGTTTCTTTCCATCTATGATGACCCTATGCTTTTTAACCATCCCATCTCCTCTTGGATGGATTTCCTCTTTCAAGATTGCCCTTCTCTTTTTACTGAAAAAATAGTCTGATGAAGGAATCTCATCTCTAGCAATTTGCTCCAAATCACTGACATACAAAGCTCCCTCATGGGGGTTTCCATAAGTGGACTGAAATGGAGCCAAGGAAGTAATGGGACTTCCAAGATCTGTCGATGTTGTTCCTCCTGTATTTTCTGGAACATCCTTAGGGATTTATGGGGATGTTTCTAGCTCCTTTCCCTTCCCTGCCTCTGATTCTTTTTTCTAGGAAATTTTTGTGTCTTATGAAGGTATTTCAGTATCCTTCATCTTGCCTTTAGTATTTTCTTTGTCCTGTATATTAGTTTCAAATCCTGGGGGAGGCCCTTCCTGCTTTGGAGGTGGGGTCCTAGCTTCACCCTGCAAACTTTTGGGTAAACAACTTCGCCTGTGGCTCTGGAATGATGCGAAACCAATCTGTGAATCAGGTGGCAGGGCATGTACTCTGTTCAATACCTCTTCATAGGATTTAACCCCCTTGAATACGTCATCATAAATAGATGTTTCATGATCATAAGCTTTTAAATTACAATGCATCAAATGTTTTCTTATTAATTGATAGGGGTCATGCTTTATGTGTTCAATATCTACCAATTTTACTTCTTCGAATGATTTAGCCTCTACTTTAGAATGACCTAGATTCAGTAATGAAAATTTCCCGACATGTACAGGGAAAGTTAGCCATGACTTCTTCTGAGATGCCTTTAGCTCTAATCCAATGTTTCCTTTTGTTATCTGGTGGGATACCTCTCTACACACTAATCTGTCCAGCAGGAATTTAGGGAGTGCATGAGGGGGAATAGAAAAACCATAAAACCCTGATGTAGGAAAAATTCTCGTCAATAAACCAGTCAGCTATTGCTTTCAAATTTTTTGTGACTGTATTAGAAATGAGAGGAGGTTCACATCTAAAAAATATTTTATGCATCATAATTATAACAAAATGACAAATTTCATAAAATGTGTCCTTAGCATTTTCTTCCCAAAGGGCAGAATGATATCCATGAATGGGTTCTGGACAGGTTATGTTCCAACTCCAATTCATTAAGGGAAAAGGAGTCACATAGCAGATTGCATCCATAATGTATGATGACATGTAAAAGGTCATTGATTGTCCCTTTGATTTCTCAACTTTGTAGTTTGTGATTTCTTGCGTTAGGTTATTGGAAAAAATCTTATTCCAGTTAAAAGCATACCCTTCTGAAGCTTCTTCCAAAAAGGGCACCCAATCTGCATGAAAATGGCAGGGATCTTTTCTCCCGAAAAGTCTACATAGCATAATGGCTACGTAGAACATGTATTCATTCAAGGATGTTGTAGAATAAACCCCATGAGTATCGGCTCTAAATTTTGATGGACAACTCCACCACTCTTTAATCATATTAGGATAAGTCCGGTCTACCTCAGTGCATTCTTTCCTCTGAAACTCTGCTAAAAACTTGGCATTAAAAGTATGTTTAGGATTTGGTGAGAGTTTATACATTACTTATATGTGTTCTAGCCTGAATGATCCGACGATGGCTCCTTGATCGTTTAATATACTCCTTGTCGGGATATCGACCTTTTCCAGGACCCAACTGATCATATCATTGTATGCCACGAGCCGAGGGCACGTAGTGATCTTATGAAGCTCTGATTCAGCTATGTCTAGATAGTGATTCTTGGAATCAGGATGAGGATTCTTGAGTTCACATTCTAAAAATTCAGAAATTTGAGTCCAAGATTTAATGGAATCTATAGCGTGTGGCGTGGTGTCGGAGATGATATCTCCTTCCTGTGTGTCTTCACTCTTTTTCAGTGCCATGAATATATATTAAATGGAAAACCTGTCATAGAAAATAAATGAATGAACTCAGCTGAGTGTTTCTTGCGCTTGCTAAAATGAAAACACAGACATTCAAATGCTCTTTTAATTATTTTAAAAGTGACGGGATTGACACAACTAACAAGAATTCAAGGCATTTAATGCAAAAGATATTTTACTGAGATACACATTAGTACCATGTATCACCATTGATTCATTATTTAAATGGTTGTATTTTAATCATGCTTAGGAAAAAGGTTAATTGGTGCTAATCATAGATTAAGACTAAAGATTTTGTTTTTCGAGATTTCGGGGATCATGTTGACGAGAAGTATGTCATCGATGAAAACCAATCTCTGAAATCGCGAAATCGCGACGTATTAATTAAGACTTAAACATTTTAGCAAAGTGATGGATTGATATTTCGCATTTCAGGATTTCGAGCATCATTTTGACAAGAAGTATGTCATTGACGAATCCTGATTTCCGAAGTTGCGAAATCACGACGTGTTTTTTTTTTTTTTTAAATAGGACTTAAATTCATCTTAATTAACTAACTAATCAAGTTTAAGGACAAAATAGAGTTAGTTCGGTTTAACACAAATTATAGATCGGGATTTCGCGATTCGAGATCATTTTATCAAGAGATGTGTAATCCCTGAACCCTGAATCCCGAAATCGCAAAATTATTAACTTAAACCTTAACTTTTTGCATTAGAGAATTAATTAATTAGCATTTAAACTAACTCCCTTTATTTCTGGAAATCGAGAATCGGTAATTTGCGATTCAATTTGTATTGAAAATATGTTTTCAGCAAACCCTGAATCCCGAAAACTCTTTAAAGTTAATCTTGAAAATGGGTCGAAATTCTTATAATACTTTTAGGTTCCTTTTGCCTTTTATTATTTAAATAATTGAGTTCTTTGGGAAATCGGTACCGTGCGTTTGGGGATGATAAAGAAACTTGCATTTTATGAAAATATGAAACCCGAAAAAAGGAAAGTTTAGGTCTTTAGGATAAAACATTTAAGAATTGTTTCAATAGGTTTCACCTCAGATTGGTTTGTTCTATGAAGCTTTCCTTGAATTGTTTTCTTTTTTCTGTTAAAGTAAGCATCTGAGTCTTGAAGAGATCCTAGTTCTCAGTACCAGTAGTCTCTGCCTAGGATGGATTTCTTGGCCTTTCATTTGTCTCATAGTTTCAGAGATACATGCAGCCTATATAAGGCCAACATGCGTGTACACGTGCTCTGACTTTACACAGCTCTCATTCACATACTTGTTGTTGAACTGTCAGCACTGTGCTTGTGGAGAAATTCTTTGTTGAAGGTGAGGCAGTCATCCTTTCCTTTGACAAGAGTTATACCTCTCAGGTTTTTGGGTCTCTGTCATAGCGGTCAGTAACTTAGGTTTGATCACAGTAATAGATTTCTTTTTCATTAAGAAGTTTTCCTCAAAATTTTATTTTATAGGGTTTTTAGACAAGTGTGAGAGTCCAATTTTAATTTGCTTGTGTGTGATTTTGAAGTGACTCTTTGCGATCTACGCTTAGGCCAGAAGTTTTCTTGGTTTTTACTTGTTGATATTTTTCCTTTTTTCTTTGTGAGCATTCAAATAAAAAAAAAATCTCTTATTTCTTTGTTTGGTTAAATAGTGTTTTTTTGCATTAGTAACCAGGGAAAAGTCTTTGATTTCATAAGTTATTGATGGTTTACTTAGATCATAAGTAGCTCTTAGTTGAGTGAAATCCTGCTTTGAGTTTTTTGTTCAAAGATCTTAGAAAATTTTTAAGTTTGAAAAGTTGTTTAAGATTTGAGTTAAGTGAAGGTATTTTGTTTCCATCTTTCTGTTTATTTTGCTTTCATCTTTCAAACATCACTAGTTTCACTTTCATAACCTTTGACTTAAGACAAGCCATAAAAATTAATTCTAAATCTAAAATTCATTAGACATTTTATGTTTGTAGGGTCAACCAACTAGTTTAGGGTTAGGGCCTTGAATTAGGTTGGAGAGGAAACTCTTCAAGGCCATTAAATCAAACATTGGAGTCTGAGTTAGGGACTATCAAAGTCCAGTATCATGAAATTTATCTAGGACCCCCCTCTAACACAGGGGATAAACATGAGGTCACATGCGGAAAGGTAGCGAAGATAACCCCTCCAAAGCAGGACCAATCGTAGTGGAGAACACATATAGAGGGTTTGTCTTGGGATTCCATCGATTGCATTTTCCCTGGAGCTTCGTGGGTCTCGAATCCATTTGAGGTTATCAGTTGTCTTCTGAACCACTTTCCTTCAAAACCCTTGACAAGTTTTGGGCTCAATACCCTTCTCATTTTGGTCTACCCGACTTTCGATTGTACCCATATGGTGACTATTCTCGTGTTGGCAACCTAGTTGCCTATCTTTTTAGAGACATACATAGGTGACTGTGGGGGTATACTGTGGTACCTAGGATAGACATCGGGACATGATTTGTAGAGTATACCTGGAGGGTACTTATGTGTTTCAGTTGCACTTGCACCAGTAAGTTGCTCTAGTGTTGGTTGTTGTAACTGTTCTTCCAACTAGTTTAGTGTTTCCTTGTTTTATCTTGGAGGGACTTTTTTAGTGTGTGTTGTTTTTTGAATGAATAGAAAGCCCTAGGGTGTCTTTGATATTCTCACACAGTCGAGGATCATGAGATCTCCCAGTCATGAAGGCTTTTTGGCCTATCACTGGTTACATTAGAGCCACCTCTGCCACCACTAAGGCGAAATCTAGACCAACAAGGGTCTTTTGAAGCAACTAAGTCACAAGAAATTGTACCTGACCAACATCCGAAGGAAATGACCATTTTAGACTTTGGAGAGAAAGATCTTGGTCCATATAACACTCCAACCACTGGTCTTTCGACACCCATCATCGTACCGATTCACCCTTACAAGTGTCAGACAGTGTCGCACCCAGCAATGGAAACAAATGTTGTCACTTATTCTAGGAATTCTTCAATTCCCACTACGATTGTCACCACAGGAGAGTTTCCACCTCCTAAACCACCATCACCGGTTCGAGCCACCATGGTCTCGACTGCCTCTACCTCGAACAATGGTCCAATCCCATCTATGGTGGTGGCCACAACCCCTTTCAAACTGAGTGCGACAGGCCCTCCATTCTCATACAGGATGCCTAGCTCAGGTACAAATCCTGTACTTTCCTACTCCACTTCATAGACTTTAGGTCTAGGGGCAGGGAACTCTAACACTCCTATACAAGGAAACATGGGGGGCACTTCAACTCCTTTTAACACTTTCCCTTATGAGGGAGGTCATATACCTCCTTCCTCCCCTTTGCTTGGTGGCACTCACCAACAATCCTCCAGGCCGCCTACACACCATAGTTTATTTGGAGCAGGGAGTCAAAGGCCACCTTCTCATAATATGTCAGTAGGTTCGACATTGTTTTCTTTGTTCGGTGCCTTTGGTAACAACGTTTTCCCATCAGATGCTTTCTCGACTGGGGGAAATCCCAATTACGAAAAACCTATTCCTATGCAGGGTACTATTCCTGCATAGGGGGCAAACCCAAGAACTGCTTCCACATCAGTCCCTTGGAATTCTTGGCAAGGATCAGTTCCCTCGTTAGTAATGTTGATCTAGGAAAATTATTTTCACAACCAATGGAACCCCGAACAAGGTACTATGCCTATCCCCGTGGGATCGACATGGGGCAAACCTTCCCAAAGTCCTCTTAATGTAATGCATGCCCAACCATCTATGTCCTATTTTGGGAATCAATTGATGATGTCTCCTCACATGCAGAATCCGTACATTGGTCATGTCCATGGTTTTTACCAGAACCCGGGATAGTAGCCGAACTTTTCCTGGCAACCTGGTGTCAGTCAAACTCCAGGTCCCTTTTTCCGTGGTTATCACCAATAACCCAAACTACCTTTCCTGGCAACTTTGCATTTTCTAGACTTGACAAGGTTGTTGAATTACCCTATTTGTCACGATCCGCATTGGCCCCCTATGTCGACGAAGTTACCTTCGGACATACCAAAGTTCGAGGCCAAACCTAACGAATATCCAGGAGATCATGTGACCACCTTCCATCTTTGTTGCTCATCTAACTCATTGAAAGATGACTTCGTACAGTTGTGATTGTTTCAATGTACTCTCATACGGAGTGTCATGAAATGGTACATTGAGCTCGGCCACTTAAGATACTCTTCCTTCGACAAATTGGCAATGGATTTCCTAAACCATTTCCAATTACCTGTGAGATACGACGCTGGCACATAATTGCTAGCCAATTTCACATAGACAAAAGTGGACCATATATGTGATCACATCTGAGAATGGAGACGCCGGAAGATTTTAATTCAAGTGCCAGTCCCACCATCATTCCTGCTCGACTGGTTCCTTAAGTCTTTGGTCCCACAGTTATCCAAAGATGTCGTGACATCGGGAGTGTTTTCTGAAGAAGACGTCATCATGAGAGAAAAACAACTTGAGCTAATCTATTCTCAGTCTGGTTTATTATACGAGATCTTGCTATATGTGCCACACTCAATACTTGATAAAACTAGATAGAGAGTTGGACCACATGCCGATGGTATTGTTGGTTCAACACAAACAAATCCCCCTAAGCAACTAACGAATCAATTGCAACAATTGTCTATACAACACACATCGGCCAACCAAACTATTGTTTTGGCTACTCCCCCTACTAAAATGTCATATGTACACACATTGCAATTGACAAATCCAAAGGCCACCCAGCAGCCTGAAGGAAAGAAAAAACAACGAAAGAAGGGTAAGGGGGATAAGAAACCCACTAATAATGATGACGTGGGAAACACTAAGAAATGGAATGCGAGGTATCCGTGCAACCTGTGCGTGAAACACCACCCAACCCACCAATGTCCTCGGCTTGCAGAGGCCCAAACGTTTGTGACACAGCAATAGCCTGTCGTGTTAACCAATCCATTTCAACATGGGCAAAACCTATCCCAAGCCTCTATAAGCACGGAAGGGGGTAGTCAAGGACCCTCTCGATCTTCGAATAATCCTGCATCCACGAATGTGTATATGATGAAGGGTGATGTTTTTATATCAACTAGAGTGCATGACTACAATAAACCAAGCACTTATGAGAAGGGAAAAGAAGCCAAACTCCCATCTCTTCCTCTCCAGATCGAGAAGACTTTGGGCGAAACAATGACATGCATCCCAAAAGGCACGTTCAAAAAAACTTCTCACAACCCAAATGAAAGGGCCTCCCAGAGCTATTTTGTGGTGGAGGATTTGTCTCAAACCCCTTGTGTGATGTCCACTTTGGAGGTCCTCCAAAGCTTCCCTTCCTAGAGGAAAGCTTTGTTAGCCTCTTTAATATCTACCGAGACTTGTAATCTGGATACAATCATGCTGGATACAACTGACTTAAAACCTTGTTTGCCTTACCACATAGCATTTCAGACAGTAGTGGCTCACCCCACGAAAAATTTTACTCGAAATATTTTCTGCACGGTGGTTGATGAGGGTGCCTCGACATGCGTAATGTCATTGGCATGTTATAAGGCTCACTGCTTTCGATGTTCGTTCGTTCCAACCACATGGTATCATTCCCTCTTTCCCCGTGCAGTTAGGAGGGAAGACTGTGTACGTCGAGGTAGAAGTAGTCGACACATCCCTCGACTACAATCTCTTATTAAGAAGGAGTTAGACTTACACCATGCAAGCAGTGGTTGCTAATGTTTTTCGGTTCTTGTTGTTTCCACACGAGGACCAGATTGTGACCATTGATCAATTGTCTTTCTCTAGACCTGACCCTTCATTGGGGGTATCTGCGGTCCTGATGATTGATAATCCCCAACCAGGCATAGTCAATGTAGGGGTTTGTTTGTGCCCATCTTTGATGGGTACCTTCGATTACCTGCCCCCTCAAGGTGATGTCAAGTTCATATCTGACCAACATAAGGTTTAGATTTTCCAAGTTTCATCATTTTTCACAACTTACTTCAATGATCCGTGGATACTTCCTTCCCCATCATCCACGATGGAAGGGATAGGGAACCCGGGCATGTCCATGCCCTTGTCCGTAGTTGAAATAGCATACGCTTTAGTCCAGCAAGCTTCAGCCGACACAGATTGAACTTCTGCACAAGACTTAGATCTTACTCTAGAGCCTATTTGGGCTCAAGGTTCTCTTGCTGACACCGATTCGTTAGACTTAGTCTTGCCCTCCGACGAAGAAGTAATTGAAGCAATGACTAGTCCAGACAAACCCTGGGATGATCTCCATCATAGATCAT
>JASDQU010339890.1:0-11934 GCA_032191745.1 Picea mariana
TCTCTAAATATTTTTGTTTTATATCTCCGCTCTCATTTCGTGCCAAAAATAATCCGGATCACACATGCCTCCACATACCTTTGTTTCCAGAATTTGCCAAAATCTACCCAAGAGAAATTCTGTGAGCTATGTCCATTAAACCCTCCTCCTCAAGGCAGCATAAGTCCTCCCAAAGTGGAGTGACTTGGATTCTTGAGGCAGCTCCTCCTCTTCATCTACCTCATAATCGCAAGGATCTCCTTGTCTCTAAGTTCTTTCTGAAACATGATTTTCTTGGTTGTGCACCCTTTTTCTCTTATAGTCTCTCCAAAGGTCACCATCATGAACCATCGTGTCTTTTTTGGGTGTTGCGCCCCTTCATCAACCCATGTCCAAAGAAATTTTTTCACCCCTTTGCATACGCGTTCGCCCAAACAAACCCATCCACTCTCAATCATTTTGGTCCTTGGGACTGATGCTCCCAACCTTGGTTATCCCCTCATGCCAACGTGCCCCATCCATCTAACTAAATTGACATCCAAATTATGTTGCAAGGAACCTTAGGTGGAGTCATCCCTTGGCACATTGTGCGTCCAAGGAACCCCAAATCCTCATTATATGAAGATGTTTGTTTCTTCATTTGTACCAATTGTATTTCCTATCTGATTCAGAATTTGGTGGAAGTGTGTTCGCCTAAGCTGAGCTCCCAAGGCCCTACATCCTCCCCCACCTCAAGTTATTGACGTCCTTGGAAGTATCCACAAATATACAATCTCAAAGTATCTTCCCAACTCATTTCTCTGCTACAACTAAGTCTGTTGGAAACCCCAAATTTCATGCCAACCAAAAAACTCCAAGATTCCATAAACCAAACTGTACTGCACCCAACTCTGCATGATCTGTTCCCTGATTCCACGAAGACTCTTCATCCGACTCCAAGGATAAAATTCACCTAAATTTGTTCCACTATCTCATTGTGATGTTTCTAGCTCGTTGTTGTTTTTTATGTTATTTTTTCTGCTACATGCTACACCTAATTGATGTCCACTTCACTTCAAAATTTGTCCTAACTGTTGAACTCTTGTGACCTTTCTGGTGCACCCATACTTTAAAAAATTATACAATTTCTCAGCACATTGCATGTATCAAGTATTACATTAGTTGGGTGATCAATCCAACTATCATGTCCAAGTCTTGAGATGTGTCTCCCCACGCCTGAACTTAGTCTTTTTTATTGTATATACGACACTCTATCTAACTCCAAATACTAAGGCAAGTTTCAATTCTTTCCTCGTCATTGCTGCCATCGTTCGAACTTTGTCAAGGTGATCCTCCACAAATTCTACGAGTTGTACCTCAAATATATTGGTGCATATATACTCTTGAACCCTTTATCATGTTGTTGTTCTCACCCAAGTTGTGAACTAGTTGAATGGTCAGTCCATCTATCACACTCCTTGAGACTGCACACCCTCATGCACAAAATTGTCACTTCATTTCAAAATTTGGTCCATCCACACAACAATCTCAGACCAAGGAAAGGTTCTCCCTCACCTTGTCATACTATGAGGTCACCTTGAATCAAAGTCTTCTACGAAAAATTGACTCAATTTTCCTCCTCATGACACAATTAGCCAATCTACAACAAGAATGACACGTCCAGACTACCTTTGCATCACTACTTCATCACCCATACATGTTGTAGTGCCTACCTCTCTATGCCTCAGAATGGTTAGGCTTCACCCTCAACCATGCTTCCCAAAGAAAGATAAATGCACAAGTCCAAGTGATCTCTTCATTCTGCAATCTTTTTTCTGCACAATCCTCCAAATGAAGGAAATTCCACAACTCGCTTCCTTCCTTCAAGTCAGCTCAATGTAACTCAACATATGCGATGAGTGTGGAAAACCCACCCTTACTCCTCAAAACATATCAAAAAACTATCCAAAGTGTTCCAAGTAGAATGAGTCACCTCAAAGAACTTCCATGCTTTAGGCACGTTCACACCAATACTTTGCCAACCTCAATCAACAAGCCCCATCGGATCTCTAAGTCATCACACAATCGTCTACAAGTACCCATGGTGTGATTTTCCTCAATTTTCCTCATCCAATGTCCCATACCCAAGGCCAACGAACACCACCCAATTCACTTTTTCTAGGTTCTTCCCATTCAAGTTGACTGACAACAATTCTTGGTCGAGTCCTTTTCTACCTCTATTTGTTTCTTGGAACAAACTTTCTTGTTCTCACTATAAGCATCCAAACTTTGGCTCTATCGTCGCGACACTTCAAGTTACCACCTGACTCAACAAAACTATCTAAGGAACCAAGCACCACGGTACCTCACCCATCCTCTCAAATGTGACACATACATATGTCTTTTCTCACCACTACAATGAATTACCCAACACACCTCGTCAAAGGGTTTGAAAAATTCCCCAAGCCAACTCCACGATTGCATCCAAATCTGCTTAATACCACCATAGGACTTTCCCAAGCAGGTCGTCCTAAGATCTCTACACATTTACCCAACCAAGGAGTCCCAAATTACTGCAATATTTCTTCAAATCTACACCACTTGAGTCACCCTCAAGTCTCTTGGTTTTCACTGAGGAAACATAATACACTTGAACTAGCAAGTCATTCCTCTTCCCTTCAAAGAACTCACTACAACACTTAGGAATGAAAGAAATCAAAACCAACCACACCTTTCGAAAGGAATCATTTCATGAAACCATCTTCTAATCCTGATGTTCTGGGCCTCTGATTTCCCAAGAAACTGACTCTCTAAATGAAATCACCTCAATCACCATTAATTGTGATACAAGGATGAGCCCATCCATCCACTTCATAAATTTTTTTAAGTCCCAAACTTTGCATGCAACTGGATAAACACTTCTCCAATATATTTCCATCTTTGCACCTTGACTACTTCTACTTCAAGGCACCATGCACCCACCACATGACTGTCAAGTCATAATTTATTTTAACTCACTATTGTAACTCTACAAAGAGATACCTTGTTTGAAGGTTGTGTTCAACCCACCAACAATAAAACTCAACTCAAATGTTTTTCTCGGTGATGTACGACATGAATATGTCATGATGAAAACATGTCTAATCATATTCCTACTGTGGATCTTCTCTAGTTCACCCTAGTACATCCAATGCACCCAAGTGATTCACCTTGCTGTAACCCATAATTTATCCTCTTTGCAATCACTTATATAATCACCCTCCATGTTTTTCTTATGTGATCACTCTTACAGTTATCTCTACAACAAGTTGTGTAGCAGATCCTATGTTCATCTGCCTTTCCCAAGTGCTCCATTCACCAATGAACTCTGCACTTGGTCTCTCTAAGGTGTGCACAATAGGTCTAACATTGAATTTTGTCACATAACAACCAACCGAGTCTTCCTCTATGATAAATTCTATGACACATTATGTGATGAACTATGTGATGAGTTCTGCGAACACCCACTTTGTCCAAGTGCTTTGTTTCACCACAAACACTACTAACATTATGCACTAGGTGTGCACCCAGACCAGCCTTCTCATCTCACCATCAACTGAACCTCTAGTGTAAGAATATTTTAAATTCTATGATGAACAAGTTCATTACATCGAATTTTTCACCAAGTCTACGAACATTCCCACTGAACCAACTTCACAACACACTTCCTTCAAAGTTTTCTCTGATACCATCTCTCATGTCCCCACAATGTGGCTTGCGGTCATTCACCTCTTGAGGGTGTGCGACACCACGACGTTTCATTCTTGGCTGCTTGGAAACACCAAGGTTACTTCATCTGGACTATGCCTCTTCACCTAGAGCATACCCATACTCTGTTCTAGGCTACCGATGAGTCACCGTTCTACTTTAGTGCAACTCTTGTATACTTAGACATTTGTTAATTGCATTAACACTTGGTCATTTTTAAGCATACATCCATGAACATGAGAAGACAAGAGAAAAAAAATGGAATAAATGAAAGACAAACATAGATATAGTGCGAGAAACACAAAAACACCCATCTAAGTACTTGTTATAGAAGAATAGTTAAAACATGAGCACTACTAGATCGGTTCATAACTTCAGCAAAGTCAAATGAATTTCCTCACCTCACCAAGACACTCATGAACAAATACGTCACCAGAAGAATTTATGTTGCAACCATATTCACAACCACTTGTGGTTCACCATAGACGTGCCCTCAATCACAAATGTGTCATCTCTTCATTTCCACATACTTTTCCTCTTCGTTTCCACAGACTTCACAAATTTCGGTTCTTCCTCACACATGCCTCTGCAAACCCACATTTCTAATCTTAGCCAAAATATTCCCAAGATAAATTCGCTTAGCTCTGTCCATTAAACCCTCCTCCTCAAGGAAACACAAGTCCTCCTAGAGTGAAGTGACTTGGCTCCTTGAGGGAGTTCCTCTTCTTCGTCTTCCTCAGAATCACATAGCTCTCCTTGACTCTAATCTTTCCAAAACTTTCCTTCCTTGGTTGTGGGCCTTTGTTCTCTTGTAGGCTCTCCAAAGGTCACCATCGCGAACTGTTGCGTCCTTTGGGGATGTCGTTCCCCTTCACAAACACATGTCCAAATGAATCTTCGTGCCCCTTCACAGGCTTGGTCAGCCGAACAAACCCATGCACTCTCAACCTTTGTGCCCCTTGGGACCGACACACCTAAATTTGGCGCACCCCTCATGATGGCATGCCCCATCCATATAAATGAATAGCCATTTAACTTGCATTGCAAGGAACCTTTGTTGGAGTCGTCCCTTGGCACGTCGTGCACCCAATGAACCGTAACTTGTTACTATATGAAAACATCTCTTTCTACATGCGTACTTATTGTCTTTCCTGCCTGATTCAGATTGTGGTGGAAGTGTGTATGATCGAGTTGAGATCCCAATGTATTAGATGGCCCAATAAAACTCTTTCAAGCAGGAAACATGGATTCAACTTCCCCACTGGTTACTTATTAACTTAAAAACATTGAAACCCTTTTTTTCTCCTCGTGTCCATGCAAGAGTGGTTAATAAGGATAGATTGTAAATCCATTGGCAATTTGGAGAGGATGGTTTAAATCTAGCTAGGCCCCACCAATATCTTGTCTAGGGTGGTTTAAATCTAGTTGTACCTCACGAGCAGGGATGGAATTTGACAGCCAAATTGTCACAAAGCAACTTGTCCTTAATATAGAGTTAAAAATAGTTGCTCTCAATATTCATATTTAAAATTGTGAGAACAAATAATGAAAATTTCAAAACTGCTAAATTTAACTGATTGTTTCTATCAATAACAATATATTTATATGATATATTGTCAATTAAATCATGAATTAAAGTGTAATTATTAAAGCCGAATTTTAAAAAGAAAAGAAATTATGGAAAACAAAAAATTATTTTATTTTAAAAATATCACCAACTTCAGACTTGAAGATCTCATTTTTATTATCTGTTTTAGAAAGGTTTCTCAAATCCTTTTATTTATTTCCAAAGAAACACTTCTTTTTCAGTAAAATAAAATCATTCTTAAAAACTACAAAAGCATATTCCTGTAACTTTTTATTTATTTATGGGCTACTAAAATTCATTACAATTTAGTGGGTGAACTGAACTACAATTTAGTAGGAAAACTATTTTTTTTTTCAATAAACTATGTGTGCAGATTCCTATAAACTTGTATTGTTTTTTACCCAACAAAAATTCATGATACACCTTCCACAGGTAAAATTCCCTTTTACTCTTCCACGGTGATGACATGCTTGGGATAACGATGATGATATGTTGTTCCAATCCATCATTAAAACATCATGATAATTTGCCTGTATCAGTCTCAAAATATTTTGGCTATTAGACCCAACTCTGCAGGTTGGTTCTCTAACTGCACGTCTCTTTGGGAATCTTGAGGTGAGGATTAATGGATGATCGAGATATCATAAGAACCTTTTTACTGGGTCCCAAAAAGATTCAGAAGAAAATGAAAAATACGACGACAATTTGTTGCATCGTTGTGAATTTCCCAATGATCATCCGCTCATTACGGACTGCAGGAGTCTTGTTAATGGATGTCGGGCGGAGTCCAAGAAGTTGTGGTACATTTCAGGTCCTTCTATTTTTTCCTTTATCTGTCAATAATCACTGGGGTAAATCACTCATACATTCGTTGGGCATACATGTTGTTGAAGATAATGCTTAAATGTTATTGTAACAGTGTATTAGTGGCAGACAGTAATAGTGTCATCTAATTTTGATTAGACTGTTTGCATCATAATTTAGGGTTAGTCAGTGTAATCATCATATTTTAGGGTTATTCGTAATTATCCAGAGATGATTAGAATTAGTTGCAGATGATTTGTAGAAATTTCCATATTTGTAGAAATCTGAAGACTATATATGAATGTATTAGTTGTTCAATACATATATGAGAAATTGAGAAAGAATGAGAAGGAAGAATCTCAAGCATTGAGATATTTGATGTATTGTTTCAATCTTTGTATTGTTTATTGCGTTTTCTAACTGTAATTGTATCCTCATAATTCTACATTTGAAATCAGAGCAGGTTACACTAGTGGGAAAGAATAAATTTCTTTATGAAGCTTGAGCAAATTGAAGCTAATGGCATAAGTGCTATAAATTTTAAATAAATAACCAACACCAACAATGGTCTTAATACTTCTCAGCCTCAAATACCAATCTTTAAAGGTGAGAACTATGGCTTTTGGAGCATTAAAATGAAAACCTTGTTTCTCTCACAGGAATTGTGGGATTTGGTGGAAAATGGTTATACAGAACAATTAAGAAAAAATCGAAAGGACTCAAAAGGTCTTTTTTTCGTCTAGCAAGCAATGAACGATTCTATTTTTCCTAGACTTGTTGCAACGAAGAAATCAAATGAGGCATGTGATGTTCTACAACAAACATATCAAGGGACAAATAAGGTAAAAGTTGTTAAATCACAATATCTTAGAAGAGAATTTGAAACTCTTTGCATGCAAAATTCATAATCTATGCAAGATTTTTTCACTAGAGTTATGGGAATAGTGAATCAAATTAGATCTTATGGAGAAGCTTTAAGAGATCTAAAAAATGTTGAGAAAAATTTAAGAAGTCCTCCTACAAAATTTGATGTCATTGTTGTTTCTATTGAAGAATCTAAAGATTTAACTCAATTGTTTGTTAATGAGCTTATGTGATCTCTTCAATCTCATGAACAAAGAATGAATAGATCTGTTGAAAAATATCTTGAGCAAATTTTTCAAGCAAAGTCCAATACTTCCATAGATAAATTTGAGAATCCTTCCCTTGAGAAATTTTTGAACACTCGTGGAAAAGGAAGGGGACAAGCAAATAGAGAAGGTAGAAGTGGAGGAAGATTTTTTAATGAAAATGAAAAAGAAAGAGAAAATGATACAAATGATGGAGGTAAAAAATTTGGAAAATCCCAAGTGCAATGTTTTTATTGTAAAATATTTGGCCATTATGAAAGTAATTGTTGGAAAAAAAAAGAAACAAGCTTATTTTTCTGAGGAAAAGAGAGATGTGGGCACTTTATTTTTGGCTTGTGATTCGGCTAACGAAGTTTCCAAGGAGGTATGGCTTTTGGACAGTGGCTCCAACAACCAAATGAATAGAGACAAAGATAGTTTTTTCAAGATGGATGAATTTACAAATTATGAAGTACTCTTGGGAGACGACAAGGTAGTGGAAGTTAAAGGTAAAGTAACAATTATAGTAAAAATAAAGCAAGGCCAAATAAAACATATTAATGTTGTGTTATATATTCTTGGTTAAGCACATAATTTGTTGTGTGTGGGTGTCAAGTGAAATATATGTTATCTATTTTGACATTAAATTGTCAACTTGGGGCTTGTAAGCTTCAGGGTGCTAGCATTGTATGTGTAGGTCTAGAGCTATAATCTAGCAGTCTAATCTAATGCCGACAATGCACTTAAATAATAAAAAGATTAAACAAACTGGAACAATTTGTCACCTAGGGAAGAAACCTGACATGGAGTGAGCCTATCTCACGAATTAGGTCATTAAACTATCCATTGGTGATTTAAAGATATTAGAAAATTTAAAATGCGAGAAGACTAAGATGCAGAAATCAAAACAAGGGGAAAATTGAAAACTAATACCAGAATAACAAACTCGTGCAAGAATCTATTATGAAAAAGATGAGACTAGGAATGGAAGTTTACTATTCTAATTACTCTTTTTATTTGGAAATCTAACTATGTGATTCATTTACTCAATTCGGATTAGAACATTGATTTCTACAAAAAAAAAAATGTAAAGTAGAAACAAAACAATCTATTGAAAACTTTGCCATTAAAGGATTATCAATACATTAAACACATGTTCTTATAACCAGTTAGACTAATGAACTAATTGCCAAAAAAGATTTAAAATAAGAAATTATGTTTTCATACGTGAACTGGAAATATATTCACAGAGATATAGTGATTACACAATACTACAGGGGTTAATTTAATCTACTTTAACTGGTCATGAACAACTTCTTAATAAACATACTGAGTTCGTAGTGCTCCAATTACAAAGAAGATTTATGTTTACAACATGGATACATACAATGAATTTATAATTAAAAAGAGTGATTACTACGGCTGAAAATGCACAAAGGTGATTATAAGAAAATGACTACAAAAAGAGATAAGAACAGTAAAGGGAAATTAGAATAGTTATAAGGAAATGGATTATAAACATAAATTATAAGAGAATGAATGTAAAGAGAAATTAGAACAACTCATGCAAAAGAGAAGTTAGAAATCTAAATAAACAAAGAAATGAGACACACAGACTACTGGTGCCCCCCCCCCCGAGCAGTTGTAGTACTCCAGCTCACAAATTGATCACAAACTCAACATACTTTATAAATTTTCATTAAAATGAATAACAGATCCAAGTTTTACACAGAGTTCTTAAACGGTTTCTCTAGGTCTATCCTTTCATGCTAACGAGCTCAAGTATATATAGAGTGTGAGAGGTCGACCACTGAAAGGGTCAACTTTCTCTCAAAACCAGAAAATCATTTAATTGTTCTATTAATAGGCAATGAGTCCTAAAATAGTAGATCAAATATAGGAGCTATATTTAACTATATAAATCAAAATACAATAGGAGCCATAACAAGAGGGAGATAATGGGTAAAAAACCCATTTTCTAGTTTTTCCCGAAAACGCCTGCAAGTATGCACGACCAAATCTAATGCGCTTAAAGTTCTATAATAAGGGCTGGATGGAGGTCCAAATATGCTTGTTAAACATTCATGATGTTGGATTAAGGGCCGGATTCACCAGATATAAATTTGGGCTACCAGATGAAGCGCCAGATTCACGTGATATGTAATTTCGAGCTATCTCTCTTGTGCAAAAATATGGGAATGAGTGCCAGAATGAGTATTGGAATCTCAACCCATTTTATCCTGATCCAATGTATAGAAACATATATCTCCCACAATATCATGAATTAGTTTATCATTAATAAAACCATATAAAACACACTAAGAATAATAAATTAAGCACGGATTCGCATCATTTACTTTTATTTCTTTTAATCAAAGGATTTAAATAAAAGACCAAAATTTTTAAGTAAATGTAATGGTTTATGGTTAAATGTGATGAAATAATAGTGAAATAATGTGGAAGAAAGAATCAAATTTAAGATCCCATCATCTCCCCAGACCGAAGATATGGCACATCCACATGCCATGAATAAATTGGAACTGACCTTTTATTCATTTAAAAAAATATATTTTTTCAACAACAAACTGTAGGCAATATTCAAGAGAAGGAATCCAACATTATTATACTAAAAATACTAGAACCTAGAAAAATAATTATTAATGCTATAAGTATTAATTCTATGGAATGAGAAGACCAAAACACTTATAAATTTTGGAATTGAAATAGCCCATACATACAATTTTATCAAATAGTAACAGAGTATGCTTACGAGGACCATATAAGTTATGATAGGGGATTTTTCCTTAAAAATAAAAACATGAGGGTATAAATGGTCTTTAATACACGGAAAAACCCGTAAAAAAATAGTCATCCCTGTCTCATTTTTAAAGGCTTACTTCCATTCAAGTAATATTTATAAAGTTTGCATTTGAGTTCATTAAACTATTACACTTATGGGTCCTACTTCTAGGATAATGACATCCTATATATAGTATGAATTAAATGACAGGGTCTTAAGATCATCTTACAAACATTCTCAAATGGAAATTAGATGATATTTATTTATCCCTTTTGTTCAACCATGCATGCTTCTTCTTAAGGATTTATACAAGCATATAGTTCATATGGAAAAATATAGATTAGACATAATAAAATACATCAAAGTCATAACCCATTTCTAGCAAGCTTGTTCAATACCTCGATGGGGTAACTTTTATATCTAATAAATATCCTCTTCCAAGCAGAGTGCCCCATTTCCAGCAAGCCTTTCGAGTACGTCAATGGGTTTTCCTAGTCATACCATAGGCCGATACCCGCTGCTAGCAGACCTATTCAGTATCCCCGTGAGTTAGCCTATTACACCCATATCACATCCTTTACCACCACCCTTAAGATTTGTATGTATGTATTTATTTCGCAATGAGATGGGGAGGAAACTATGAAAAACATTTTACATAATGGGATGATATATGGGTTGGAGGAAACTCTATAAATTTCCCATAAAAGATTGTTCGCATGAAAAATATACTATGCATTTATATTAGTCCAAATACACATCATTGTCAAACTTACTTACTGTGTAGTGGATGAGGCCATAAGAGAATGACTTAAAGGTGTCTCTAGTCCCTAAGTCTATCATCTTGATATAATATTATAGTAGTGTTCCCTCATAAGTAAAAGTTTCATTCACTCTCATGCTACTATTTGGTAAAGATGCTTGAATAACTATCTTTGGTATGAATCTTGGGATATACAAGTTACCTAGGGGTATTATTATGAAGACCTTAATGTTTTATTAAATCCTCTTAGTGCTTTGAAGATTGGCATTTAGGCTATTGTTATTAATAATGGTGTGAAATATGCATGTAATAAGGGAAATAAAGATCCATAATTATTTTGGTTTCTAGTATTAAACTATCAATACTATCTTCATCTTAGTTCCTTTATTGAAAAAACGAAAACACAAAGAGATGTTTCATTAACTTGATACTAACATGATGCAACTTTTATTTATTATCCTACTCTACCTAAAAAGAAAGAAACTCTTTATTCAAGTGTAAGAACTTTTCCAATGTAACCATGTGCAGAGAAGAACAAGAAACTTACTCATATCCACATACGAAACAATTACATCAATGATTGCCTATATATGAGAAACCAACTGACCTTTTTGATTTGGCAGCAAGAAGCGTTGGAGGAGAAAATGACATTGTGGCTTGACTACCTCTTGGAACCAATTTTCTATGTAATCTCTACGCATATCATACTCTTCTGGATGATTTATGTCTTTAGTATATGAAGGATTTGTTGATATGCATGTTGAGAACTCCTTAGTCTTAGGTATTAATGATCAATCTCTATCAGTTGTAGTCCCTAATTTTTTATCTTCCTTCGCATATTGGCAAGGAGAACCTTTTTGTAGCTTAGGGAACTTTGGTCCTTCTAGTATTTTTGGAGAGGTAGATAAATTTTTGGTTGCTGCCAAAATATGTTCTTCCCGAGAAGGAGAAATCATGGTTGCTACCAAAATTTGAGAGAGTTATTCCAAGCTTATCATTTTTTCATTCATTGTTTTGGTTGATGAGTCATGTCTCACACGTGGGTGAGTATCTGGGGTTCTTACAACACCCAATGAAATAATAACTGAAATTTAATGCTATTGAAACAAAAATGAAATGAAATTAATTGAAAAACTTAAAGAAAACTTGAACTCCTCATGCTACTTTA
>JASDQU010339892.1:0-12462 GCA_032191745.1 Picea mariana
CCCAAAATCCCGACATGCGAAACCCCAAAATAATAATAGCACGGATGAGATATGGCGTTTTGGTGTTTCAACACCCAAGATACCTAAAGGAAAGTCTCTTGTACTCACCAGTCCCAAAACCCCAACTTGCGAAACCCCAAAATAATAATAGCGTGGATGAGATATTGTGTTTCAGTGTTTCGGCACCTGGGATACCTAAAGACAAGTCTCTTGTACTCACTAGTTCAGAAACCTCAACTTGCGAAACCCTGAAATGATAGAGCGTGGATAAGTTATGATGTTTCAGAGTTTCATCTCCCGGGAAACCCAGGTGCGATACCTCCTGTCCTCCCATATCGCGAAATCCTAATAGGTGAACTCCAAAAATGGATTAGCACATATCGTTTTGGTGTTTTGATGTTTTGGTACCTAGGATTTCCAAAGGTTAGTTTTCCTCATATTCTCTAGACGCGAAACTCTGATGGATGAAACCCCGAAATGAGTTTGGCAGATCTAGGGTTTTCGGCGTTTCAACACCCAAAAAATCGAAGGGTAGGAAACCCTCATTCTCTTATACCACAAAAACCTGGTACACGAAACCCCAAAAGGTGGAGTGTCAGGTTTTAATCTGAGGAATTATTAAATGTGACTATCTGTTGGTTCCTTTCGTATTTTGGCACCTCGAAAGACAGAGATAAGGGAAACACTTGCATCATGATTCCCTGAATCGCGAAAGCTGGGAGCACCTCTCTATTAAAGCCTATGGTCATAGCCGACAGTCACATGGTTAAAGACAAGGGATGGTAGGGTCTGCATCAGCCCCCCTTAGGAATTCGGGGATTCTGATCCTCAGAAAGAAGAAGAAAAAGACAAAACATTTTAGTTCCCGTAGTGGGTGTGTGACAAATTGGTATCAGAGCATGGTTACAACACTTGTCCTAATTGGGCTCACGAATGGGTTGTGTAGAGAATCCATTCGAAGTACTATTAAAAGGAGTAACTCTTTATCTTGATCCCCTCAATCAAAAGTCGAAATTAAGAATGAAAAATACCTGTTGTATGTATGCATGTGAGAAATATGAATTATGTGTGGGTTGTAAATGTATGTAAAAATTTACTAACAACCAGCTTTTTTCTTTCCTTTGTCACACAAGTGAACGACCAACCATGGGAAATTAAAGACGCATAGAATGGTGACTCACCACGTGGTGGGGGAGGGCTCCCACAATAGAGACAAAGAGTCTGACAAAAGGAGGGCGGTAGTAACCCCTCCAGATCTAGCTGAGACTGTGAGGAGCCTCATGGTCAAACTGCAAAGATGCAAGGCTGACAACGAGAGGATGATAAAAGAGTAAGAGAAGCAAATGGAAATTAATGCAGTTTTACTGCAAAGCTTATCTGACATACAAAGACAATTGCAACATGAACCTGAGACACAGAAATGTGGTCATGTCAGTGGCCACACTGAGAGGAGCACCTCGAGAAAAGTTCACCCTTGAGATAAGGGACAAGCGTCAGACGATTCTTATCGAAAGGAAGCTGGCAACTCGAAGGGATATTCTAGCAACAGAACTAGTTCCCATTCTCGAAGGAAATGAAAGAAGAGAAAACTTTCCAAGAGTCATAATTTCGAAGAATTCAAGAAGGACAAACCACCCTCCTTCAATGGTAAAATAAAGAAGGGAGAGGAAGCAGAGGCCTGGCTGCTTGGACTAAAGAAATATTTTAGAGTCCATGACTTCTCAGAAAACTTGAAGGCCCTAGTAGCCACCTTCAACTTGAATGGAAAGGCTTCCATTTGGTGGGAAGACCTTAAGAATGTGAAAGGGATTCATGAAGAGGACATGTCTTGGGAACAGTTTGAGAGATACTTCAGAAAGAAGTATCTGTCGGAGAAATATTTCAATGAAAAGACTAAGGAATTCTATTAACTGAAGCTGGGGCAATGCACCATAGAATAATATGTCAGCAGATTCCTCGAATTGTTGAGGTATGTACCATATATAAAAGAAGAAAAGGCAAAGTTGCAACGATTCATCAGTGGACTACCTAAGGATTATCAGAACAAGATTGAATTTGATGAACCAAAGACCCTAGAAGACACTATCTGAAAGGCCAGATATTGTTATGAACAACTTGGGCATCGGACAGAACCTCATGAAGGCTGGAAACAAAAAAACAATTCGTAATTTCAGAAAAAGGGGTTTAAGTCCCCAAGGTTTAAGAACCATAAAAATAACTCAAGGATGAGCTTCCCAGCCCGAAGTGTACACCAGCAGAACTTTCCCTCCTTGGGAGGAAATAAAATTTCTGGATCTACCCCAATAAAGACTGATAACCCAAAGAGAGAACCTTTGAAATGTTGGGGTTGTGGAGAAGAACATCTACTCAGGGACTGCCTGCACCGACAATAGAACAACTAAAGAATTTACAATGTTCAATAAGCTACCACCGTCAATGACATAGCCAGGAGTGTACCAGAGATTTATGCAGCCTTGCATAATAACTGATGATGCAGGCGCCCGACCCTTGGGCCGATATCTGCTCACAGGATCATTCTTTAATGTATTTGAGTTGAAGCGGCTCTTTTAGATCCCTATCAGGACCTCATAATTCGATCCACAGGTCCTTCCAATTACTCATGGTCTCTATACATGACCGCTACCTTTTCCTCCTCGGGAATTATATTTTCTACGTTTTGGGACTCCCTGTATCCCGATGTCAAGAGACCTTGACTCTTCAATCTCCCAGTCACCAAAATGTTGATTTTCCGAAACTGGCTTCAACTTCAGTTAGCCCCCTAGGCTATACCCTTGGTCCATGTGACCACTCCTCATATGACCATAGTCCTATGTCGGAGTTTATCGATGCATAGCTCCCGGCCTCCTATACTCAAGACTCCCGAAAAGTCGATTTCTAGAATGCCAAAATTATCTATTTCTTGACTTTCTCCTCCTTTCGAAAATTCAGAGTTTCCAATGATGAAATGCTTGTTCTCTTGGTCTTCAGGATTCTCGAAATGTAGAATTCCAAAATCTCGATATGTCGCTCCCTAGCTTTCTCCTCTAATAATTTACTTTTCCCCGGTTCTTCACATTTCATGATTTCAGACTTTTAATCCACGAAAACCTGGATCCCTTGTTCCCAAGAATTCCGGAATCCCAAAGCCCGGTATGTCGAAATCCCAGCCTGTCTCGTGACCCGAAAATACTCCTCCTTTTCTTTCAGGAACTCGCATTTAGGAACTCTGTGAATCCTGATGCAACAATTTATTTTCTCTCTTGTACTCTCGGTATCTGAAATACTGAAGTACATTGCCTCATGCTCTCCCTGCTCCTTTAGATATTTTGGGGTTTCACATTTTGGAACTTCGCGACCCCTGTTGCAAAGCCTTTGCTCCTTGGAATTTCGATACTCGAAATACCGAAGTACCCAAATCCTGAATCTCCGGTTTTCCTCCTCTAAGAAGATAAATGGCTCGAAGCCTCCCTTGATCCAATGGCTCAGATCCTTTCAGGATTCTATGGGTCAATAGTTTCAAACTCTTACCTCTCGCATTCTCGATACCCGAAATGACGAAACACTCCTTTCGGGACTTTCCCCGATACCTGGATCACTGCCACGTGTCCTCCGCTTGGACAATCTCGATCCTTTTTGGTCTTCGGGACTCCATGACGCCAATGACACTAATTCCTCTAGTCCTTTGAATCCCTGGTATCCAAAATCCTAGTGACTCCCTGATCTTCCCCATGTGTCCTCCCACAGATGGATGGCTTTGACCATTTTGGGACTTCGCCAGTTGTGAAGTCGAAAGAATCCCCCTTGCTCTGCTTTCCGGTGTTCGAATCCCCAGAATGAAGGATCTCACGACATGTGTCCTTTGTAGATGGATGATCCATGTTCACTTCAGGACTTCGAGGGTCAAGAGCCCTAAATCTTGCCTTTTGTATCTCTCAGTAGCCGAAATGCATAAGTAGGCCTTTCGTTACCCTTTCTCCATGTATGAGGATTAAAACTTATGCATCTTCTCCCAGATGTGACGGATATCTATGATCTATGTGAGATCTGATGGCTCATGATATCTCCTATTGTGCTTCTCCTTGAGCATGCATTTCTTCCCACACTTGGAATATTTCTCAAATATCAAAGGTCTCAACCTTTTCTCAACTATGAAGCCTATATACTTTCTTCTGTGTGTGTTCTTTCAAAATTCTTACCCTCCTAAGCTTCGTCGAACTCAATCCCTCCAAAGGGTCTTCTCTCAGCCTCTACGATTACTTGCAGGGATCTGTGTGTAAAAGAACTCTTCCTCTTGAGCTTCTCCTTTCGAATCCTCAAAGGATTCTTCGACTTCTGCACTCCTTGTAGAGTCTCTGCACACACGAAGGTGCTATCTGTCCTGATCTTTTCCTATAGCTTTGGCATCTAAGGGATTAACCATTTTTCCTTCTCCCTCAGATGGAGAATCTGATGCCCTCCTGGTAATCCTTTGATCAAGCAACTTCTTGTTGAGTCTACAGGGTGTTCAACAACCCTATGAATATCCTTCCTTGGACTCTTCTCTATTACAAAAATCAAAATATTTCTTCCTGTGCGCTCTGGCACCTACTTAATTCCCTCCTGGTAGAGTGTCTAGAATCCCCAGTGATTCTGACTTCTTATTTAACTCACAGCAGAGTTCCTCCGTAATGCAACTAGTGCATATACTCAATGCCCTCCTGGCAGAGCTCTATAGAACTCTTCAGAGATTCTATCTTTCTCCTGTGCCTTCCTCTACATAGTCTTGCCTCCAAGGTATTAAACAACCTTGAGGTCTTCTCCTTGAGCCAATGACTTCAGATGGTATGCCCTCCTGGCACATCTTTGTCCAAATTCTGTAGAACTAGAAGTGCTCTCTAAGCACCGGCTATCAGAACACGTAGTGTTCTATCACGCCCTCTTGGCATGAAACCTCAAAGAACCCCAAACCTGAAATCAAAGATCATAGATAGCAGAACCTATTTATCCTTGCAAATGCATACCTAACCATACATCTACAACATAAATATAACACATATAGACATCCACACAACACAGACAATATGCAGGAAAAGCTACTCTAGTTTGTATTAATCAAATGCCTCTTTTTACAAGGTGTTCCTGAGCTCAGACTTTGAAAGAGTTTCGAATCCTTCTATCTGTTCTTCTCACACAGATTCTTTATGCTCTCTAAAACTAAACTCAAAACAAGAACAAACATATCTTTTACATGAGGGGGCTCTTCAAGATCTTCCCTCCATCTCACCTACCTATTCAATATACATTGAATTACCATTAAATGGTTGTCTAGTCTAAATTAGATCTAGATTGCAGCCTTACAACCATTAAGGTCGTCCACTCTAATGCCTGTGTAAAGGCATAACTCTATGGCTCTAACAGCCTTACAACATTTAATTACATTGAATGCAAATTCAAAATGTGAGAGGGCTGGCACCTCTCTTCCTCGAATGCACGCTTTGAATGCGCTGAGCTGGTTGGCGCATGGATGTCTTGGGAGTGATGCTCCTGTATCAATAAACAAGATGACCACCAAGATTCGGTGGTGGAATTCAAAGGTATGATCACCAACCATCTAGTGTCTATTCTGATTGACCCTGGTTCAAATTTGAGTTATATAGCCCCTAAGGTTGTTGATAAATGTAAACTATAGCCACATAAAAATGCCAAGCCATGGTTGGTACAGTTAGACACTGGCACCAAAAGAAGGGTAGCGGAGGTCATACCATCCTACAAATTAACTATGGGTGAGTTTCCCACACAAGCAACCCTTAACCTATTACCCTTGGGATCGTATGATCTGTTGATTGGTATGGACTGGCTAGCCACCCATAAAGCCAAACTGGACTATTACCATAAAACCTTGGAATGTGTAAGTGAAGAAGGAAGGAGGATAACCCTTCAAGGGATCCAAAAACCTGTCTCGGTGAGACAAATATCATCTCTTTAAATGAGAAAGTATTGCAGAAAAAGATGTCCACTATATGCAATACAGGTGTTGAAAACACTTGAAGGTGACAAATCAAGCCTCGAAGACCACCCCACCCTGAGAGAATATAGAGATGTATTTCCAGAAGAGGTATTGGGTCTACCTCTGAGAAGGGACATTGACTTCTTGATAGAACTTACGCCAGGAGCGGTGCTAGTGTCTAGGACACCTTACAGGATGAGCACACACAAGCTAGTTGAGCTTAAATTACAACTAAAATAAATGATGGACAGAGTCTATGTCTGGCCCAGTGTGTCTCCATGGGGAGCACCAGTCCTGTTTGTGAAAAATAAAGACAGTACCCTTCGACTGTGCATAGATTATAGACAACTCAATAAGGTAACCATAAAGAACAAGTACACCTTACCCAGGATCAATGACTTGTTTGATCAATTGGGAGGTGCCTCTATCTTCTTGAAGATTGACTTGAGGTCTAGATACAATCAAGTCCGAATCAAGGGTGAAGAAATCCACAAAACTTCCTTCAGGATGAGATATGGTCACTATAAGTTTGTGGTAGTACCATTTGGGTTAACCAATGCCCCTGCCATTTTTATGTGCTTGATGAAGAATGTGCTCAACAAATTCCTAGACAAATTTGTACTAGTTTTTATTGATGATATATTAATTTAATCCAAGAATAGAGAGGATCATGAGGAACACCTTAGGTTGGTGCTCCAATTTCTAAGATAACATCAGCTATATGCCAAATTCAGTGAGTGTGACTTTTTCTAGAAGCAAATACATTACTTGGGCCATGTCCTATTTGAAGAAGGGGTAGCGGTAGACCCTGACAAGATTAGGTCTATCATGGAATGGCCCACCCCAAAGGAATTTTTGGATATCATATCCTTTATGGGCTTAGCAGGATACTATAGGATATTTATAAAAGGTTTCTCCAAGATTGGGTGTCCAATCATTGCCCTCCAGAAGAAGGGGACAAAATTGACGTGGACACAAAAATGTGAAGAAAAATTTCAAACCCTGAAACATCTACTGACCCACGCACCCATGCTGAAGATCGTCGATCCTGAAGATAACTTCCTCGTGTGCATAGATGCCTACAAGGAAGGGATTAGAGGAGTCCTTATGCAAGGAGGAATTGTGGTCTGCTATGAATCTCAAAAATTGAATGAGCACGAAGTCAACTATGTGACCCATGATCTAGAGTTGGCTACCATAGTGCACGCCTTAAAAATGTGGAGGCATTACCTCCTGGGAAGAAAATTTGTACTTATGATAGACCACTGTGGATTGCGATATATGTTTGACCAACCAAAGCTCAATGCCAAACAAGCTAGTAATTTTTATTTTGAAATAAAACATATTAAGGGAAATGAAAATAGGGTGGTCGATGCCCTTAGCAAAAGCGTGAAAACAATTCACCTAGCAGCGGTAAGTACTTGCGAGACGAATGTCAAGGAAAGAGTTAGAAATGCACAAGAGATAGACACATTCTTCCAAACTGTGACCTCATACCTACAACAAGAGCCCACGGGGATAAAGTATGAAGGCTTCCAGATGATGGAAGGAGGTCTTCTCACTTACAGAAACAGATTGTATATCCCAGATTGTGACGACTTGAAGAGGTTCATAATGGATGAACTGCATAAAAGACCCTATACTGGTCATCCAGGATACCAGAAGATGATCACGGCCATCTGAAAACAATTCTATTGGCCTAGATTGAGGAAAGACATAGCTGAGTACTTAGCCAAATGCATAGAATGCCAACAGGTTAAAGAAGAACACCGACACCCAACAGGATTATTACAACCTCTACCAATCCCGGAATGGAAATGGGAAACCGTCTCCTTGGATTTCATCACCGGATTACCAACTTGGACCAAACATAATGACGCCATCATGGTAGTGGTGGATAAATTGAGAAAGTCCGCTCATTTTATCCCTTTCAAGTCGACTTGTAAGGCAATATACATCGCCAACATATTCATGAAAGAGATATTCAAACTGCATGGTATGCCGAAAGAGATCGTTTCTGACAGAGACATGAAATTTACTTCCAACTTTTGGAAATCCATGATGGTGGGTCTAGATACCAAATTGTTGTTTAGCACAGCCTATCATCACCAAACTGATGGATAGATGGAAAGAGTGAACCAAGTGTTAGAATACATGCTAAGGATGCATGTAATGTATCAACCCAAAAAGTGGGAATACTACCTGCCACTGGTGGAATTCGCCTACAACAACAACTACCAAGAGTCCCTGAAGATGAGTCCTTTCGAAGTCCTCTATGGTAGGTCATGCAACACTCTAGTCAGTTGGAGTAATAACATAAATAGAGTTACTATTTGACCTGACATGTTGAAAAAAATGGAACAACAAGTGACTCAGATAAAACAAAACCTAAAGGTCACTCAAAATTGACAGAAAAGTTACGTCGACCGAAAAAGAACTCCAAGAGAATTCCAGGCAAGAGATCACGTATATCTTAGCTTTAGGCCCATGAAGAGTTCCCTGAGGATGGGAGCTTGTCCCAATTTGGAACCTTGGTATTGTGGACCCTTTTAGGTTCTATATAGAGTGGGACCTGTAGCCTATAGGATAGCACTTCCTCCCACAGTAAAAGAACATAATGTTTTCCATGTTTCCTTATTGAAGAAATATGTACATGATTCTAATAATATAATTGATTGTTCTGTGATCCATGTGGATCCAAAGGGAAAATTCCTACCAGAACCTCAATGCATGCTAGATAGAAAGGAAACCCCGCTCAGGAACCAGACCATTGCACAAGTCAAGGTGCAGTGGAAACATTTTGGCCCAGATGAGGCTACATGGGAAATGGAGGATGCCATGAAAAAAGCATATCTGATTTTGTTTTCCTCTGTACATACATGTCATATTGATAGATAGAAAATCGAGGACAATGTTCCTTTAAGGGGGAGGGAATTGTAACACCTTGTTTCCCCCAGTCTATAGAAATAACTATACTGGCCAAGAACTATGGCAAACTCAAAGATTGTGAATGTTTGATTTGACGGACATTGGTATAAAAGGTCTGAGGAATGTAAATAATGTGTGAATATGTGTTGCATGACTAATGGGAGGGGGATGTGCTGAAAAGAGACCACGATGACTGATGAGGGGTGGTGGAAGGGGACGGGATTGGCTATGTTAACTTCCACCGAACCCAAAATCGTACTGGTTTGTAGTGCTCGGAAACTGAAGTTCACTCTCAAACCCAAAATGAATTACCTACCTGAATGGTAGGTGGGGAGGCTCCTCAAGAGTAAATGAGGGGAATGGGAAAACCTCCCATCCATAGAATCTCTTAGACCTGACCATTGGACAGGGAATTTCATGCCACATGCAACCTCACATGAAGAAAGGCAAGGAAAGAAGTGTGGAAAAGGAGGAAGGGGAAGAGTAGAGCATGCAGAGAGAGGAATCGTGAAAGGGAGAACCAGAGGAACTCTAGAAAAATACTATGAGTCTTGAGAAGAGGAGAGGGAGAGTAACCTTCATCCTTGACTTCTGACGAGAAGGAAGTAAGAGACTGAGTCTCAAACATCATGGTCTAGCTCGGGGGTGGCTAGTGGTAAATCCATTCGGAGTTGTTGAGCCTATGGTTGGGTGGAAATGAGCACCCCTCCCAGTAGTTGCATCACCTGGTGTTTTCTAATAAGTGTTTATATCTTGTGTCTTGAATTGAATAGCTTAGAATGTATGCTCATGGTTTGTATACTTATAAATGGTTTCTGTATAGAAATGTCTACATGGTGTTTTGATCAGAAATGGCGGTTTCATGCTTATTTTGGAATGAACACATTCGGTTCATATATATATATATATATATATATATTGAACATGTTCATATTACAATTCTATTCTCGAAAGATTTGTCCCCTTACTTAACTCACGTGATGCTCCGGTTGGATATCCACGAAGGAAACTCCTTCCGAGAAAGTTCCCTCACCTTACAGAGAGGAGTAAGTTCCTTGAAAGGATTACCATCTTAGTAAACCTATGAGTTTACTTATTACCTGCCACAGAAGTTCATAGTTCGGTGATTTAAGCAAGCCTTTCTGTCAGGTCACCAAGCCTAGTGATAATTACCCAAGAACCCGTTGAAGGATTTTGTGTCTTAAGTTTGGAAACCTTGCACCAGAGAGAATGGTTCCCTGAGGTTTTCGGCATTTTGACACCCGGGAAACCCAAGGTTAAGTTCCCTTGTACTCGCCAGTTGTAAAATCCTGAATTGCAAAACCCTAAAATAGTATAGCGTGACTTGAGCGTTGATGTTTCAGCGTTTCACTACCCGAGAAACCCAAGGGTAAGTTCCCTTGTACTTTCCAGTTGCAAAATCTCGACTTGCAAAACCATGAAATGGTATAGCATGTCTAGAGTTTTGATGTTTTGGTGTTTCGGCACCCGAAAAACCCAAGGGTAAGTTCCCTTGTACTCGATAGTTGCAAAATTCCGACTTGATAAACCCTGAAATAGTACAGCATGACTTGAGCCTTGATGTCTCGGCATTTCGGTACCAAGGAAACCGAAGGTTAAGTTCCCTTGTACTCACCAGTCACAAAATCCCGACTTGTGAAACCCTGAAATATTATAGCGTGATTAGAGTTTGGTGTTTCAGAGTTTCAGCTCCCGGGTAACCCAGGTGAGAGACCTCATGTCTTCGCATATCTCGAAAACCCGTCATGCGAAACCCCAAAATAATAATAGCACAGATGAGATATGGCGTTTCGGTGTTTTGGCACCCGAGATACCTAAAGGAAAGTCTCTTGTACTTTCCAGTTCCGAAACCTTGACTTGCGAAACCCCGAAATGATAGAGCGTGGATAAGTTATGATGTTTCAGAGTTTCAACTCTCGGGAAACCCAGGTGCGATACCTCCTATCCTCGCATATCGTGAAATCTCGATAGTCGAACTCTTGAAATGGATTATCACATTTCGTTTTGGTGTTTCGGCATTTTGGTACTCAGGATTTCCAAAGGTCATTTTTCCTCGTATTCGCCAGATGTGAAACTTTGATGGATGAATCCCTGAAATGAGTTTCTCGGATATAGGGTTTTCGGTGTTTCGGCGCCCAGAAAACCGAAGGGTAGGAAACCCTCATTCTTTTATACCATGAAAACCCGGTATGCAAAACCCTGAAGGGTGGAGTGCCAGGTTTTAATCTGAGGCATTATTAAGTGTGACTATCTGTTTGTTCCTTTTGGATTTAGGCACCCCAAAAGATAGAGAGCAGGGGAACACTTGCATCACGATTCCTCGAATCGCAAAAGCCAGGAGCACCTCTCTGGTAAAGCCTATGGCCATAGCCGATGATCACATGGTTAAAGACAAGAGATGGTAGGGTCTGCATCAGGCTCCCTTAGGAATTCGGGGATTCTGATCCTCGGAAAGAAGAAGAAAAAGCCAAAAAAATTTAGTTCCCATAGTGGGTGTGTGACAACAATACTTGGGTTTATCAACAACAACTAAATAGATTTACAACTCCACAAGAGCACCAG
Source organism: Picea mariana (assembly GCA_032191745.1). Classification (NCBI taxonomy): domain Eukaryota; kingdom Viridiplantae; phylum Streptophyta; class Pinopsida; order Pinales; family Pinaceae; genus Picea; species Picea mariana. The sequence goes on from JASDQU010339892.1 coordinate 11,498, forward strand.
ATTTGCAATGAAATACTCAACTTACAAAAATCATCACCAACTTTGAAGAGGATTCAATCCTCAACAAATACCAATCTCTCAACAGGTACGTGGCCTGTCAGTAGTGCAACATGCATATGTACGTGCCCTACCAGTAGTATAGCTCGCATATGTATGTGGATTATCTGTACTGTAGCCTGCGTATGTCCTCTAAACAACTAGGATTTTCTCTCCTTGAAAAACTCAGATCCTCTGTAGCCTTCATTCACATCCACTTATGTATTTCATTATCTAGTCTGTACCATAACCAATCAAAACACATCTACTATCTCCAACAACTTACTCATGCTCCTCAACCATACAATATGAATGCTAATTAATCATGCACAAGAAACCAGTATACTATGGAAACCATATCAGTATTGAAACATAAGAGTGCTTCTCACTCTATCAATAAACCAACATAAACCATATCATGACAACTATACCAAGAATGCCTTAAGCATTCACCTACCATAAGAAAAATCATCCATCAAGAAAATCATGTAACCATACCAGAATTTATATGGAAGATCTGAGCCCATAGAATGCATATTTGGAACTTGCTTCATCCTTCAGGAACCTGGCACCATCTCACACTCAATTTTCCATGACTTTCTTCAACTGTATGCGCTTTGATCTTCTTCAGCCTGTATGTGTATGCAACCTGCCTCACTTTATCCCGCGTATGTACGCACTCTGGCTCACTGCAGCCTGTGTGCTCCTTCATAAACTAGGGTTTCTGAACTTCTAAAACTTTCACCATCAAGATCTCATATTTAGGAAAACTTTGATGCGTCCATGAGAAATGGTAATCACTCTCTTCTTCAGAGTATATCTTCAATATATTCTCAAGAGAGATATCTTTACAAGAGACCCTTGCCTCTTATTTATACTCTCCAAGTAGCTTCCTTAGAAGCATCCACTAGGCCACTTTGTCCACATAT
>JASDQU010339893.1:0-12462 GCA_032191745.1 Picea mariana
ATAAACATACAATCAAAATTTTACCGTGCAGATCTATTTTGGTGTAAAGAGTTGGCTCATTTTGGCTTCTGCTAAAACCACTTTTGATCAGGTAAGTGTCAATTCTATTGTACTAGGCTCATGGATCTTGCTTTACGCCATACAAGGATTTTTTCAACCGATATACTTTGGTTGGCTGCTCTTGGACTTCAAATCCAGGTGGTTGATCAACATAAACTTCTTCTTCTAAGAAACCATTCAGGAAAGCTGACTTGACATCCATTTGGTATACTTTCCATTTGTGTTGGGCTGTTATGGCCAATAGAGTCCTTACAGTGTCTAATCTTGCTACTGGAGAAAAAGTTTCACCATAATCAGTACCTGGTTGTTGTGAGAATCCTTTGGTAACAAGTCTTGCCTTGTGTTTGTCAATCTGCCCTTTTTCATTAAGTTTAGTTTTGTAAACCCACTTGACACCAATACTTTTCTTGTGTCTAGGCAAATCAACAAGATCTCATGCCTTGTTCTGCTCAATGGAGTCAATCTATTGGTGTGTGGCTTGAACAGGTAATGTTCCTTCTTAGCTGCTTCTTTAAAAGATGTAGGTTGACATGACATTAATGCAAAAAGATTGTGTTGTTCAATGTCATCCAACTGCTAATGGATTTCTCTCAAACTTCGAGTTCTCTGATTTTGAAGTTCAAAGGATGAGCCTTTGCTTGAAGTTGAGCTATCCTGAGAATTTTCAGGTTGTCCTTGTACCTGCAATCTTGGAAGAGTAGGTTGAGGTATTGGTTGTCCTGAATTTTCTGTGTTTTCAGAACTGGGTAGCAATGGAATTTGACTGTCCATTTGCAGATTTCCAGATTCATTCCACAGTTTATTTTCCAGAAATTTTACATCTCTGCTAAGAATTATTTTCTTTGAGATTGGATTGTAAAGCCTGTAAGCTTTAGATGTTTCACTGTATCCAGTAAAGATGCATGTCTCACTTCTATCATCATGTTTCTTCCTTAATTTGGAAGGGATGTGAGCGTATGCTATGCATCCGAATGTCCTTAGATGAACAACATTTAGCTTTGTCCCACTCCATGCTTCTTGAGGGACTTTCATCTTTAGATTGGTGGTTGGAGATCTATTCAAGAGATAAGCTAAGCATGCTACTGCTTCATCCCAAAAAGTATTTGACAAACATTTCTCTTTGAGTAGGCTTCTTGCCATGTTCATTATTTTCTGGTTTTTCCTTTCAGCCACTCCATTCTGTTGTGGAGTATACATTACTGTAGTTTGCATGATAATGCCTTGTGATTTGCAAAAAATTGCAAATTCGTTGGAGTTGTATTCTCCTCCTCCATCTGACCTGAAAGCTTTTATATATTTGCCACTCTGTTTTTTAGCTTCTGCTTTGAATTCTTTGAATTTTGCAAAAGTTTCAGACTTGTGTCTGAGAAAATAGATCCAAATTTTCTTGCTAAGGTCATCAATAAACGTTAGAAAATAAAAGCTACCACCTATGGACTTTGTTTGCATTGGTCCACATAGGTCAGTGTGAACAAGTTCGAGATGTTCACAAGTGGAGTGCTTCTATAGAAGACTTAGACTCTGAAAGGTTAGATGTCCAAATCTTGTATGCCAGACCATAGTTTCATTGGGGGTGGATGCACTTTGTGCATATGTTTAGATCAAATTTGCAGTTCTGAGGGTCAGGGGAAACATCTTATTCTGAGTCATGTGGATTTTAGAAATCAATTTTCTGCTGGGGGTTTTATCATATATCTTGCAAGATGCTCCCTCAAAAAGTACCTTATAGCCATGTTCAATAAGTTGTCCTACACTTAGCAGATTATGTTTCAGATATAGAACCTGATAAACATTGTTTATGTCTTTATTTACATTTTGTTTAGTAATAATAGGCACAATTCCTTTTCCTTGAACTTTGACTAAGGAATCATTTCCAAGTGTAATATCAGATGAAATTGAAGAATCAATGCATGAAAATAAATCTTTGTTACCTATCATGTGATTGTTGCATCCACTATCCAGCAACCAAAGATCTTTAGGGTGTTCTTCAGACTTGTGGCATGAGACAAACATACCTTCTGAGGTTTCTCCTATATGATTTGAGACATGTGCTCTGCCTAAGAGCTAATCTGCTTGCTTCTTCCTGCATTCAGATTCATAATGCCCATACTTTTTGTAGTAATAGAATTGTATACTTGATTTGTCATTTGAGGTTGGAAACTTTGATTCTGATTTTGTTGTATGTGACCCTAGGAATTTTGATTCAGAATCTGTTGTCTATTTCCTTCACTGGAGTGAGGGTTACTTGGACTGCTCCCTCTTCCTTGGTGACCTCTGCTTCTCCCTCTGCCTCTACCCCTACCGAAAAAGAATTGAGTTTTGAAGGCATTGGAGATTGACTCATCTATGAGATGCAGTTTGGTCTCATGTGTCAATAGGGAACCAATTAGTTCATCTATTGAAAAACGTGACAGATCCTTGGATTCAAGGATTGTTGTAACGACCATTTCGAATTTATTTGGTAGACTTCGGAGGACTTTCTCAACAATGCGTTGATCAGGGATGGCTTCATCAGTCAACCTGATCTGGTTTACGATTCCCATGACTCTGGTCATAAACTGATCCAGATTTTCAGACTCTATCATTCTTAAAGTCTCGAATTGCATCCTCAAGGTCTGCAGTTTGACTGTTTTGACCTTGTCATTTCCTTGGTAGGTTGATTTAAGGATGTCCCAGGCTTGTTTTGAAGTAATAACACCTATGATTTTTGAGAAAATCGAGTCATCCACTGAATTTTGAATCCAAAATTTGGCTTTATTCTCTCTGTTCCTTTGTGTTGCCTAAGCAGTTCTCTGTTGGTTTGTCATGGCGGCAAGGTCTACTGGATCTAGTTCCACATATCCAGGATCCATTGGATCCCAACACTCTTGTGCTTGCAAGAAGGATCTCATTCGAAGAGAACAAAACTCATAATTCTTTCCAAGAAGAATCAGACCTTGAGTTGGTCCTAAATTGCTAGACGTGGCCATCTTTAAAGAATTTGACCCAAAAAAAAAAAAAATTGTTAGAAAATTTGGTATTTACCTGTTTCCTGCACGTAAAACCAGGTCTTCACATTTCTTGCAGTGACTTCGGACCGAAAAACGCGGTGTAAACCACTTGTTTGACTTCGATCTTGCTGGATCTAATTATCCAAGCACAAGATTTGTTGATTCAGAGATCTAAGCTCTGTTCTTTAGCAACTGTAACCCCTCTTATGGCGGAATAGGGTTTTCTGAGTTTAATCGAGAGCCAAAGAAAGTTTAGCTTCTCATATGACCGTGGGAGAAAAAACCAAGTGCTATGGGCTTTCGTGTTTCAAGACTTTGCGTTTTTTTACGTTGAAGGTAGCAGCTCCTTCGAATAGCCGAAATGTGAAATTGCTTTAAGGATCAACGATCCTCCTTGATTTGAGATAAATAGCCACAATTTCTTTGGAATATTGTGATCAACAATCTATGATCCTCCACGATCGGAGATCTAATAGTGCAGATCTATACTCGATCAACGACTCAGATTATTTCAGAATTTCACGTATTGTGAGTTCATGAGACTCTCGCCTTTGATTTCCCAGTAGCCGAAATCATGATGGCACTTGCATCGATGGTCCATATCCTCCTATGATCTGATGGTCCAAATCCTTTTGGGATTTCATAGTTCACAATTTCACGATTCCAGCTGCAATGATTCTAGATCCTTCGAACTCCCGGGTCCTGAAATACCGAAAAGGGCTTAACGTGCTTTGGCTCCTCCCTTAGCCTTCGTCCATGTGACCACCACTTTGTGTCGACATGCTTAATGCCAAAGCACTACTGGCTTTCGCGATTCAGCGATGTGGAGGGGTTAACTCCTTGTCCCTCCAACTCTTGGTTGTTGAAAGTCCGAAATCATATCTACTACGAGATCGACGACTCTGAGCCTTCCTCGATCTAACGATCCTGATTCTTTCGGGGTTTTGCGATTCAGGGAATCATGATGCAAGCATCCCTTTCCTTTGTCTTTCGAATCCCCAGTTGTCGAAATGACGAAATGTCTTGGTGTTCAATCAATGGATCATAATAACCCCTGAGATCTACGGTCCACGTCCAGCCTCGCTATTTCGCTATTTCACGATTTGGGGTTTTGGGAGACAAGGACCTCCGTCCTTCCAACTCGTGATACCCGAAATCGCAATGTGGACCAATAGTCCAGATCTTCCTGTGATTGACGATTCAAAATATTTCAATCTTTTCCCTGAAACCTTGACCGTTTTCCACGTGTCCTCCTGTGGATAGTCATGATGTTTTTGGGATTTTGTTGAGTCCTCTCCTTTGCTTCTACGAGGGTTAAACCTCATTCTCCTCTTTCCAGATCTGATGGCTATTGGTCCTTTATGCGAATATGACGACTTAGATGCTTCCTCCCGTGCTTTGAGACTCTGAATGGTCCCACCGTTATCTTTCGTGCAGCTTCACCTGGTCCAATGGACTGTGGCTACTAGTACAACATATGACGGCTCATATCAAATCTTTTGTGCATATCTCGGGGACTAAACCCCATTCATGTATCCTTGATTGAGTGGCTCTCATGCCACTGCGCTCTAGATCCAACGGCTGGCGCGTTTTCGCAGTTTCACGTCTCTGGGAGTCAAAAGACTCTCCCTCTTATGTTTGTCGGTCCGCGAAATACCAAAAACTTAAAATGTGTGCTCCTCATCCTTTCTAAACTCGATTAACACCTCAGATCTGTTAGCAGGACTGATCTTACAGCTGTGACTACTTGTCCTTTTCTTCTTTAGTGTGTTTTTTTGCTGCCTTTGCAAAGAGTTTCTCCTGAAGAAGGAAATTTGTGAATCTTTCACGAATTGGAAAGTATTTCACGAATTCTTTAAAGAACTCAAATATCTTTAATTGTTTCTACCTTTTTCAACTCTTCTTAGTGAATCTTTCATGAATATTTAAATGTTCATGATTCTTTATTGTTCCTGCCTTCTACAGTTTCTGCTTCCTTGCACTTTCTGTCTGCAATGATCTTTTGAGCGGACTGACGGACTACTCTCCAAGCCTTGTGAAGAAACTGTGTCCCGTGCTCTCGTTGACAGTTTAAGCTGTGCGCTTCTTAGGATCGTGCTGCTCTCTAGACTGTGTGAAGAGGCTTACGTCTGATGCTCTGATACCATGATAAATTGAGAAGCAGAGAATACAAAGACGGAGCATAACAGAAAATAGTATTCAGTATATTAGGTGTATGAGGAAAAGAGTATATCTGAAAAGGGAAAAGAGCTGAGCTAAATAGGCTCAAGCAAATCAAGAACATAAAGAAATGATAATACAACTGACCAAGATAACTGGCAGTCTACACTCAAGCTATTGAAGTTACATTATATTTAACAATCTTGAATGAACACAGATGTAGCTCCTCGGGTGGTATTTGGCTTAACTTAATGGCCACATGCTACATGCTATTGTCCTTACATTATACCTTTCCACTAATATATGTATTTTGAATTTCCAATTCATATAATTTGAAACAATTTAACTTAAATATATATAAATTTATTTTAAAGCAAATGATAGTTATTAATTCTCATTTAAAAAACAAAAACAAATTACAGTATATTGAATATTGCTCTTATTAAATATATTGAATATTGTTGAGAAAATATAAATTCTTTAATATTTAAAACTATATTTTTAAACTCAATTTTATAAATCCATTATAAAATACCTTTTTATTTTTATAAAAAAAATAGTGTCATTTTCTCTATGTTTATGGTTAATTGTGGTTCATCTAATTATTATTTTAAACTCAATTTTATAGACCTATTATAAAATACCTTTTTAATTATAAGAAAAATAGTGTCATTTTCTCTATGTTTATAGTTAATTATGGTTCATCTAATTATAATGATGATATCATTTGCTATGATATCTTTGATTGAGAATAACATAATTTGGTTTTCATGAGTTTTTATTGTGAACGATATTTTCATGTGCATTATTGATGGTATTATTTATGAGTTATACAAATTGTTATTTATAGATTATATCTTTATCATTTTAAAGGTATTATGAGCGTATTGTGTTGGATACCTAGTGGGTGTCTTATTGAAAATTATTTTGTTAGGTGATTTCTCTTACTTATTCATTTCTTTCAAAATTTAGTTGATAATATTTTGAAATGTCTAAATACAATTTACAATATGTGTGGGGATTAGTTAATGAGGTGAATATGAATTTTCCGTGGATTGGTATTAAGGAAAAATGATGCGGGAGCATCCTTGGAAAGCACATAGAGGCAGGACCACTCAACACGTGTGAGTTTTTTCAAAAATTCAGCGTTAACAGTTGCCGTCGATTTTTTTAAATCCACCTTCACTTAGCACTGGAATTCACCTTTGGAGGCATGCTTGAACCAACGTCAAATTTTACCCTTTGAGGCATGTTTTGAAAATTGTAAACAGAGCAGGAGTTTCCACTTTGGCTCTGGAATGCGACTGAACTTAGATAGTGTAGGAGGAATCTTAGAGTAGGAAAGTAGCCAGGGGAAACCCTAGAAACATCTTTGAGTTATGTAGAAGTTTACACACCCAGTTAGAGAGGCCTGGAATACAAAGAAAAATTAGTTATAAGAGAGAACTGTCAGTTAGCAGGAGACAAATGTTTTTGAGTTACTGTAATTTTGAATGTAATCTGTATCCATTGGGCACTTGTGAATACAACAGAATGGAAAATTGATCCAAATGTGTTGAGCTTGGCCTGTGTGTATTTTCCTATTATTTTCTGTTTTATAAACAAGTTAATGGAACTGTGAGATTTTGGCAGTTTCAATTGTTTCTCTTCATTTGGAGCTCTACAAGGTGTGCATCAAGCTAGGGAGGAATGTTGTGGAATTGTTTTCTCTTCACTAGGAGATCTGCAAGGTGTGCATCAATCGAGAGAGAAAATGCCATGAATCTGAGCTATCGAACTCCCTCAGACACAAGGAGTGCACGGGAGCCGAAGTTTGAACCAGACAAAGCTTAGGAGGAATAACACTTTGAAAAGTGTTATCAGGATCCAGGAACCCATTCCTTGGAAGGAGCAAAGACCGAGGCTTCACAGAATTAGAAATATCCTAAGTCGAAATCAAGTAAAATCTCAGGAGGAAGAATGTCGTTGAGTGTTGGATCGAGGTGGAAATCCCTGCGGGCTGTCCGATTGAAGGAAGGAGCACAGGCTTTAACCCTGCATAGATCTAGGAGGAGAGTTCAGAAATCCGAACGGACGATGGAGAATCCTTGAGGAGGAACACCAAAACCCCACAGGTCGTCGGATCAGGTAGATCTGCGAGGAGATTAGCGACAAGAGTTTCTCGACGTTCATTTCAGGACTTCGGGTACCGGGAGGTGGAAGGACAGAGGCTCTTGTCCTTCAGGACCCCGAATCGCGAAATCGCGAAGTCGTGATTCAATCAGAGTCGTCAATCATAGGACGATCTGGACCATTGGTCCATTTCGAGACTTCGGGTACTAGGAGTTGGAAAGATAGAGTTTCTAGTCACTTAGAACCCCGAATCGTGAAATAGCAAAATCGCGATTCGACGTGAGTCGTCGTTCATAGGAATTATTGTGGGTCGTGGATTGAATGCCAAGGCATTTCGGCATTTCGGCATTTCGTCATTCTGGAGACCGGAGACTCCAAGGAACAGGGATACCCTTTGTACCGTGATTTTGCGAAACGCGAAATCCCAAAATTAATAGGTGCTGGGCATTTCGGCTTTTCAGCGACCGGGGACTCCAAGGAGCAGGGACACTCTTTTTATCCTAATTTCGCGAAACGCAAAATCCCAAAATCGAGAGGTGCCAGGCATTTCATCTTTTCGATGACCGGAGGTTCTAAGGAGCAAGGACATCTCGCGCATCCTGATTTCGTGAAACGTGAAATCCCAAAAGAATAGGGTTCAGGTATTTTGGCTTTTCGGCGACCGAACACCTAATGTGCAAGGATATCCCTTGCATCCAAATTTCACGAAATCCTAAAGGAGCGAGCACCGACCATTTCGGCATTTCAACTACTGGAGGTTCGAGAGAACAGAAGACGGGACACTTGACTCGGGAAGTCTCGGTCCCTGATAAGCACCTTTTCGGCTTGGCACATGGTCACAGCCATTGGTCACATGCTGTGGGAGCTCATGCTTGACGACCGAAAAAGCTAACTGAGCATTCATAAGGGACCTGTGTAATTGACTGAAGGGTTCCAGTTCAAAACTAGAAGAGCCATTTCAGCTCCAGAATCAGAAGATCCTGATCGAGAGGTTGCGTAGCCCTCAGGAAGGATAGGGGGTCTGCATCAAAAAACCAATATGATTGAATCAATCCTTAAAGATATTAGTGTTGGTGACATTATCCATGACATAGGAATGTCCTTAGGGTTTAGTATTTAACTCTTAGATATGTAGATCTAGTGTCTAAAGAATATGCATATCCAAAAACATCAATTTTTGGTGCATTGGTATTAAGGAAAACGGAATATGATTGAATCAACCACTAAAGATTTTCTTGTTGATGACATTATCCATGATATAAGAATTGCCTTAGGAATTTTTTGTTGGTGACATTATCCATGATATAAGAATTGCCTTAGGGTTTTCGTGTTGGTGACATTATCCACGATATAAGAATTGCCTTAGGGTTTAGTATTTAACTCTCACATATGTAGGTATTCTAAATAATATGCATAGAAAAAATATAATCTTAATAGTATAATGATCTTCGTAATATCTAAAAGTATAATGATCTTCATAATGTCAATATCAATATCAATATGAAAGTATAATCCTAGAGGTACAATGATCTTACATTCGATAGAAAACATATTTTTTTTATAAAATTCTTTAAGCTCTTTACATTTATTACCTCTTTTGTAAAATTGTTTTTTTAACTAAATTCTTCTAAGAGTTCTCCTATGCTCCATACTCCATAGTATGGAGGTGTCTCGATACTCCCCTAAGTACAATGAGAGGTTTGTATTTTTTCTAAGAAAAGGGAAAGGAAAGACTTACTTATCAATATTATGCTATAATAAGTGGTTTTATTTTTTTACTTCATTACTCAATACTTTGTAATGGATGAATTATGAAATATTATATTTAGGTTTATAATCATTTTTGGTAAGTATATAAATAAAATAATTAAGATCTTTTAATTAATAATGTTATTATTGTTACTAGATATTTTTGGATTGATGATTCCTTTTTCTTTTAAAAATATAGGATGTACATTAAAAATATTGCGCTAGTATTCAACACTAGAATGATTATATATGGAGACTTATATAGGATACACTTCAATTTGTACATGGAAAGACTAGTTATTAGTGCATTCCTTTTAGGCTAGGGAATATAGGAAATGACTTGCCATTTTTCCCATTTCTTTTCACAAACATTGAAAAATATATCAACCATTCACTTAAAAAAAAATTAAATATCTTATAAAGTTTTTCTCATAAGAAATTTATCTCCACCAATGAGATTATTTTTAGTTTTATTTGGCCTCATCTCTAGTCAATTCCAAATTAAAAATATAATTTCTTATGTTTGAGTTTCTAAATAATTGAGAAAAAACTAATGTTGAAGTCCATGAAGTGAAGTAATGCTATAAAACTCTAACATTAATGGGTGTTAATTTTTTGTACTTATTTAATTACCTATCTTGATCATAAGTTATTTAATTTATAGAGGTTTCTTTATGCCTAGCAATGTTCCATTTATCCCTGGTCACACCATCTTCAATTACATATTCTCAACTAAACATGCTCCATGTATGCCTATTATGTGCTCCTATGCTCCCTTTAGTGAACCCTACAGGTGCCATGACCTTCTTACACCACATTTTTTACACTCCATTTGTTTAACCTCACTATGTTTCCTTTATTGTACCCACTCCTACCTTCCTACAATGACTTTGTTTGCCTTTGTTTGACCCCACTGGGACATTACCACACATAACTTCTTTAAATTCCATAGAATGCAAGCTCCCCACTCCATCTTATTTAAATTTCAGAGAATGCAATCTCCCCACTCCATGCCAACTTTATGATCTCTTGATCTCCCAAAAAAATCTAAAAGAACAAGCTCTGAAAGAAAAAAACAAAGACAGAGATAGCCCCCAATAACATGAAAATTCAATTTATAATTTAGAAGCCTCACAATTTCTTTTTAAGTGTTGTAAGATATTATTGTACATGCAAGAGTTTAATGTAATAGGAAATAAGAAATTCAATTTTTTTAGTATTCTAGTGATAACTATACAACAAGAAGAAGATAAACATAAATAATACTATACTTGTATTCTAGTTATTAGTGTTATTCTCATTATTGATATTGCTTCACTTCTAGTAGTTAATATTGTTTTGACTTGGTTGTTACTAATGTTTGTTTCTGATGTACTTTTCTGGTTCTTTTTGTTGTGATGTTGACACTCTTTCTCTACTTCTTTTTGTTGTGATGTTGACACTCTTTCTCTACTCCATATCTAAAAAGAATAGAATGGTCATATTATCCTAACTTATTATCATAACTTCATACATATCCACATTTCGTGAGCCCTTTTTAACTAAAAGAAATTATCATTTCATTCATTTAAAGGTTTTTTCTATGACTCTATATTTGAAAGGTTTTTTCTATAACTCTATATTTACTTAAATAGTGTTGTAATCTTAAAATATTTTAATCTTGATGATCACAATAAAAACAAAGAAAGGTTGGTTAAACAACCTCAAACTTATATAAGCTTGGTCTTTGCAACAATCTTATATATAAGCAATTTCTGATTTCTTATGATGTTTATGATATTCCTCTTCTACATATAGACCATGCTTGTCAATAAGCTTGAGGACAATGGTTAGCACATTGCCACTGGCTGCACGGCATTTGATGAATATCAAATCTTCTACATATAGATCATGCTTGTCAATAAGCTTGAGGACAATGGTTAGCACATTGCCACTGGCTGCAATGCATTTGATGAATATCATCTTGGTTTCCCATGATTAACAGTTACAATTTTGAAATGAATAATTGATATCGATTGTTCATGATTAACATTTACGGTTTTGAAAAGGATAACTAAAATATCGGTTAACATACTTCTAAATTTTGAAATGAATAACTAAAATATCAGTTAACATACTTCTATACAAAATGGTAAATTTAGGGAGGATAGAAAAAACATATTCATATAGGAGCATCGTCAGCAAGGGCGGGTGGAGTTTCATAAGGCCCTGTGGATTTGTTTTGTGAAAGTTCCAGCAGGGAATCGAAGAGCTGCTCCAGCTCGAGAAGTGAGAAGATCCATGACCAAGAGGTCAGCAGACCCTGCCGAGTTAGGGGCACTGCATCACATACCAAGTTTGCTAACTTCCTGTTTGATACATTCACCAAAATCCTTGACTAAATTGGCCATGTTCTTCCTCAGAACAAGTCGCGCAAAAGCCAAAATAAAGTACTTCGAAGAAAGAATGGATAAAAATTCTGCGATTTGAAAATACAAAAACTGTTATTATGCCCCTCGTATGTCGGATGAGGAATATAATTTTTCTAAGTAGGTGAAAGCTTAAATGGTGGAACGAATTAAACCTTGCCCTACTGCTTACCTCGCTCTATAAAGGAGGCTTGGAGGCTTGGGAAATTAAGTATACTCATTATCTGCATTCTCGTTTTGTACTATAAACTGTTGAAGTCTACTCAAAGAGGTATAACCTACAACAAAGCATATATACGATAAAAAGAAATCCACCACTTAAAATGTCAACATGTACTCCGTTGACCCAAGAAGCCATGGAATAATTATCAATGCAGAATAGGATTTCCACATCCAAGAATAAAACAGACTGCCTGCAAAGTTAAATAAGCAAATGTGTAAAGCCGAAGGTAAGAAATCAACAAAAATGCAATTTAATTTCAATAGGACTGTGATTCTTTGCAATTATCGTCATTCGAGGCATATAGCGACCATAAAATGGGCACCATGCTTTGCACAGTATCTGAGCTTTTTAGTCAGCTCCAAATCAAAACCATCATACAGTAACCATTGTTCTTCAATTTCTTTCCGTGTAATTGTGACCACAAGCTCAGCGGAATCAATGCACAATTCTTCAGCTTCAATCCTACGCGTGATCTTTTAGGTTGCATTGATATCTTCCTTGGAATGCAATCCCTGTTTCAATAATTTTTCTAGTTTATTTCGGCCTAGAGAACGACCTGTCAAAGCCATTGGAACATTGAGAGCACCAAAAAGAAGTCAGGCAACATCCCGTGCATCTGCATAGTGGCCATGCATCACATGAGGCCATACAGGTCTTCCTTCTCAAATAATATCCTCCAATGCTTTGGAAATATTGAGAATGTGACCCAATGCTCCATCTACAAACTCTGGAATGTATGGCCACAACAATTCTTTATTAA
>JASDQU010339895.1:0-12223 GCA_032191745.1 Picea mariana
ACATTAATGACCAAGTATATCCATACTAGAAAATCATGTACAATTTTTTCATGATCTATTTCTGTGCACTTGTCATAGTCACTTTCAAGTTTTAGCTCTTAAGATGTCCTTCCAAAGACATTGATCTAGTTCTTCATGAAGAAAAAAAGTGCAATAAATAGCTCAATACCCTCTTGAGCGCTGAAAATAAAATGAGCATTTAATAATCCTTTAACATGATAAAAAACTTTAATACTCTAAAATTGAAGTAAGATCTATACTTATTACATAATTGGAAGACTCATTTCCATCTTTATAATATTTATGATGAACATAACGAAGAATAACAAGGGTTACATAGGCTCTAAAATAAGCTCCACAGGAACCATGGAAATTTATCTCTCTAATATTTTGTATCAATATAACAAAATTACAACAAGGGTTACATAGGCTCTAAAGAAAATTAGTACCCTAAATGGATAGTGCAAAATAAGCTCCACAAGAGCCATGGAAATCTCTCTTTGTAATATTTCTTATCAATAAAATGAATAACAACAAGGGTTACATGGGCTCTAAAAAAATTTAATAACCTAAATGGATAGTATAAAATAACTTCCACAAGAGCCACAAAAAATTTGTGACGGCACAATTTACTTGACGGATTGACTAATCTTCTTTTTTTCACAACAATTAAACATATATCAACCCAAACCGCAATAGAAAGAACTTAAAAAGAGAGATCTAGTATCTAATCAGTGTTTTACATAGATATGAAATGATAAATTGAATATTAAATCTTGATATACGGCAAAACATTTAACAACAAGAGCTTAAAAAAAGAGATCAAATACCAATACTCATTACATTAGATAAAAACAAGAACAATTTGGATCAAACATGGAACCTAATTTGATCACTTTTGTTTCTATCCATGCTAAAATTGATAAAAGGAAATCTTGTTACAAAATATTACTTATAAAACAYTATTGAATATACCATAATATGTCAAAAATTAAAGAAATTATTTTAATATAAATAATTAGTACAACCTWAAAAAAAATCCTAAAATTTAGCATTTTAACTATATTTTACTTTAAAAAATATCCATTCTCAAAAATTAAAGAAATTRTTTTAATATAAAGAATTCCTCCAACCTAAAAAACTCCTAAATTTTAGCATTTTAACTKTATTTTAGCTTCAAAAAGTATTCATGGATTATTTTTTTAAAACACAAATATGATTCCAAATTCCCCTTTWCCCCTTGAAAATAGGAAAATATGATTCATCATCCTATATAGTGTTTGGCTATTTATATCTAAAAATAGTAATAGGGTTATGAGATAAGGCGAAATTAAAATTTCACCTTTTGGCTATAATTTGCCYCTAAAAAATACCTTGCTCTTGAGAGTGCTTGGTTTGGAGCTGATTTCACTCTATTCATTCGGTTCAAGTCGGATGGGAGTCAACTTTGGGTGCTACGAGCCAAGTGCAAGCTATTCTTCCTTCCCAATAAGATATTCTTAGATGATGGTCTCACCCAATCCCAAGTTGCAGAACTAAAACACTCCAGGGAATTGGTTGCAACAACATGATAGATAGGGAAATGTGTAGTCATTCGTAACCTTAGGGTCGTCATCCAGGATTCCCCTCCCCCTGGATACTCCCAGGCTAGGGTCTCTAAATAAAGGTCTTGTTAGAGGAGGCGACAGGGCTCGGGTATTTCAGTAGGTTGTTGGAACGGGAATGAATCGTTTTGGTCATATACGGGCATGCTACCAGATGGTCTTAGTATATCCAATGTTCTCTTTATCACTAAGACCCATGCGAGTCATGTCCAAACACTCTCAAACATAGCAGGTTATCATTGGTTTTTTACTTGATGACGAGAGACGAAATCTTTAGGTGGTGTTAGAGGTTGAGGTGGAGTTGCCTTCTTGATCAGGGACTCCTTCCAGTATAGGGTTTCTCTTGTGGGTTTAGATTAACTTGCTAGGTTGATGTGGATACAACTCAGTGGATTTACCTCCCTCCCCAAAGACATCTATGTGGCAGTTTGTTACTTCCCACTATGTCATCTCAGTTTGTTATTCACAGTGACTTTGATGGAGGCCCTCGTATGGACTTATACACTAGCATCATTTAGTACTCAACGATGGGGGATTTCATTCTAATGGGCGACATCAATGCCCATACCCAAGCCCTTCAAATCCTTCTCCATGACCACTCACATGACATGTTTTACATCCAGGAAATARATCTAGATTYAGTGGGACTCCAGCGGAMATTGAATGATGCATCTCGTCCTCTKACAGGTTAAGGCAAACACCCATTGCATCTTAGAGGATCCCGTGAGCTATTGATCATGAATGACATATMCTACTTTCCTGAGTCTCACTTCTTCACTTGTCGACCTCGTAGTGGAGGTGCRAGAGTAGTCGATTTTGTCTTTACCATTCAAACTCTWCTCCCCTTCATCCATCGCTTCTCATTGATTCCCCTTGCCTTAGTCGACCATGCTCTTCTATCTTTCTCCCTTCAGGTTGACACCCCCTCTCCCCTAACCCCCCTCCTTATGGCCCACCTCAAACCACATTTTTCTTTGAGGAGGGTGATCTCGACATCTTTACTTCCCATCTCTTCCAAAGGCTCCCACCTAAGTCCATGTTCTCTCGCATCGCTTTTGTCGATGCCAAATACACCTTACTTTCATCCGCTATTTGAGAAGTCATTTTTTAGTCCTACACCCATCACACCAAATCCACCTCACCTTCCCTAAAAGCTAGATCTCGTCCCATGAAAAAGTTGTATGAAAATGATTGCAAACTCCTTCATTTCCCAATGGAGACATGATTTGAGTGCTTCCCTTATTTGTTCCCCTAAAACTTTCTAACGCACCTTCTTACTCTCCACTCTTCTCTTCCTCGAGACCCAAAATCCATGTTTACCCATACATCCTCCATGTATGATGTCCTTAGATAACCCTCAATCCAGGTCATCTACCCCCATTTTTCTTGCCACTTGTTCTCCTACGGGGATACCAGGGAGGTCGTTTGGATGAGGAAGGGTTTCAAGAAGAGATTTTCAAGTAGGGCCTTCATGCTATAGATAACAACCTAGCCAACCGTTTCGACCATGTAGTTTTCATGGCCTTTCCATTGTCTTGGTCACATCACATTAATCATCTGATTCACAAATCGGGCTCTAGTACAGATCCCAACAACTATAGGATGAACATGGTAGGCCAAACCTTTTCTAAACTTTATGTTACGACCCTGCATTTGAAGCTTTCTAGGGAGCTTGAGAGGAGGAAACTGAAATCCAGAGGAGAGGATGGATTCGGACTTGAGCACCAGACCATTGACCACATCCTTACACTCTAGGCCATCATTGAGGAGGCACGACATCACTCTTAGAAATTTTATTGTTTTTTGTGGACTTTCGAAAACCTTTTGACTCCATACCCTAGGAGGCCTTGTTCTAGAGACTCAAAGATATTGGTATCTTTGATACCACACTGACCACCATCATGCGCCTTTATGAGTTAGTTCTTGGTCATATACGCAGAGTATAGGGGATTTCAGATTTTATCAGGAGTGTTATCACACAAGTTGTAGGTTGGGAAAAGCCCGACCCAAATCACAAAATGGCAACAACTTAGAGAACAGCTACCCACTCTCACCTTAGGCGGGTATTCTCGTCACTTTAGAGATGAAGAATCACCTCAAGGGGGGAATCTCAGTGACCCTAGGGGGAATGAGATGGAATGTGAAGAGATGAAGTAAATTCCCCCTAAAGGTCAAGATATAAGTTGTGGAAATGCTTGGGGAAGAGTCTTAGTGGTATCCAATGGTTTACAAGAGACAAGAACACCTGCAAAGAATGTTGTACCTGCCCGAGACAAAAGAACAAGCCAAGCATATATGTATAATGTTAGGTGGACAAGCAAGTTAATTGTGTTGTCCCTAATTGTTGTAGTAAACAAAAATATATATCAGCAAAGAAATAAGTATTAAAGTTGCTAAACAATTGCTAAAAGTCCAATAAATTATGCTAGAGATGAGTTACATAAATACTAGTGATACTCAAGAATGAAAACACAAGACTTTAGCAATGTAACAAGGTTGTAATAAAAAGTATTTGCAGAGATATTTTGCAGCCTTGTGGCTGTAACAAACAATTTATTACAAAATAAAATCCATCCACCAAAACTCACAAAGAATCCACCCAAAAGTTGTGCTAGGCCAAGTAGATTTGTGTGGCAGAATCTTAGCAACTTTTGACGGTGGAAAGACAAGTTATGAATAGAAAAGTGTTAGGGTTTATGCAGCCCTAATGGCTGTAGATGAAGTTTTATAACAGCAGCAAGAATTACTTGAGTAAATATGATGCCCTAGTGGCTCAACCAAGCATATATAACAAAGAATTGATTCCAACTTAGACAACCTTCAAATCATAAAATTTCACGTTAACCAATGCAATATTTTATTTCTCCAATGCAATTATACTAGTGCCTTTAGCTATTGGGTTATGGAGTCAAGTAAACAAAGATATAAATAATGCTATCTCCTTGGGGGTTTAAACTCTCTTACTCCCCAAGGTAAGCAAATTCTAAGCTAGGAGATACTAGAAGTGTGTAAGCCCTTTTACTTCTCCTAGTAAAACTTTGTGCAACAAATAACTTCTAGAAAAAATGATAGATAATGGTGGGGTTGTAAATCCTTATACCCCCGAAGAAATCTAGCAAATCAAACTTGTAACTAAGCAATGAAGCATCAACAAGATAAATCCTTACCTAGTTCAAGAAATGACAAGATAAACCTCCTCTTACTAAGATAAATCCACCATACATGCCAAAGAAAAACTCCAAGAAGGGTAGTGCATTACTTCTTCCACCAATAGCATAAAGAAACCAAGACAAAAGCACAAGAGAGAGAAGGTTTCCCAAGGAGGGCGCAAATTTCAGCCTAATACTTCTCACAATGGGAGAGTTATGTCATGAAATAAGATTCGTGTGATCTCTATTTATACTAAGACTCTAAAACATAGTTTTTCAACATTCAAAGGGTAAAACATAAGATAAGGGGTCAATAACCCTTATCTTACCCCTTAAACCAAAATATAATATTTAATTTTCACTTTTTGCACATTAGAAACCCCAAAACAAGATGATGTCGCCCCTTTAGGGGACGTTTTGGCACTTGGAGCAAGTCGTTGGAGTTGGGGAAGCATGGCTAGGCCTCCAAAGGCCACTTATCATTCATCCAAGCATCTTCTTCATGGTTCAAAGCCTTCTTCCTTCAAAACGTGCCATGTGTCAATGAGAAATACCTCCATCACCACCAAACCCTAGCCCTAGGTGACATCAAGCCTCAATAAGTGACATTTTTCCCCTCCTAGGCAAGTCATTTGGCATGTGAGGGCTAGGTCATGTCTTCCAAGGTGTCTTATAGGCCTCCAAAGGCAAGTCATCATGATCCGGCATGTGGGCCCATGGCATCCTACTTGTGGGCTTCAAGCCCCATGGAAGCCCAAGCTAGGCTTGTTCCTCCAAAACTGTCCATCAAAAAAGGTCCTGCAAAACACATGTGTACGCCCTCCAAAGATATCAAGTCAAAATATCATGGCAAGTGAAAAACACATCTAATAAATAAGGCATCTAAAAATGTGCATCAAAACTACCTCATCAAATTAAACAAATGCTCAAAGACCCTATACAATTGACCAAGTTTAGGTATGGGAGGGGTGTCATAAAAGTCCAATTGGGTAAACCAAAACCCTCAAGTAGGGGATGCTCCCAAGGGTGCCCCTTCAAGGTCATGTAGTGGATGATGAGGTGGATAGGGATTTAAACTTCATAGGTCAATGGGTTTCATGACATACAAGGGCTCGTATTGTCTCATCTATGGGTGCCTTTGTAGAGGGTATGTTGCACCTTCATTTTCAATGCATCCTTTATCCAAGCCCATTCATTGCCTTTGATTCTTTTAGGACGTTTCTAGGTTGAAGCCAAGGTGGGGCTTCTACCTAAGTAATAAAAATTGTTCCAACCTTGACTCTACCCTGGTCACATCATGCATGCTTTCCCAAATTGGGAACATGTGTGGGGCTTCTACCTAAGAATTAAAAATAGTGCCCACACATGCCCCTCCCTAGTTGGCATTTGTTATTAGTTATTCTTTCACAGGTCACATCGATTCTTATTAGAAACATTTCATTGTCCTCGAAATCCTTGGGCGAGCATCTAGAAAGTTAATGGTTTGGATTTTATCTTTTGCTAGCGACAACCCTCTGGGCCTTCAGCCCCTTCTTCCCATGAGACGAGGTACATTCCCTTCTTGGGTCAGTAAAGCCAAAGGGCCTAGAAGAGGGTAATGTGATGGGAATGCAAATGAGTGGAAAGTAATAAGTATGGTCAGGAATAATACAATGACCCCTCAAGGGACCCCTAGTTACACCCCTTCCCCAAAAGTTGGCCACTTACTAGGAAATCGATGACACTCACCAAGGTGAAACAGGGTCAAAAGAACAATGTCCAAGCAAACATTATATAAACAAAAGTAGACGCAATACAACATGCTTAAAAGCCTCAAATATTAGGGTAATTACCTGCCAAAATACCTGACTTGTACCACATGGAGCAAGACCCATGTGCCTTCGAGAAGCTAGCTGGTGTGGTGGATGTGTTGATGATGGATCGAACTGTGGTGATAGAGAAAGCTTCCATATGTGAAAGTGGACACTACTAGTCATGTGGTCTTTTGACACTCCATGTCTACAATCTAAGGGCCTCGACACATCATCTCCTTAGTTATCCCACAAAATGGGAACAACGAGGAGTACCATTGGGGTCAAACAAGTTTTCCCCTTGTCCCCCACATTGTTTGGTATCTACATTAATGATTTGGATTCCTTCTTGCATGAGCACATCTAGGATGGATATGGGTGCCTCCTCCACCATGTCCTAATTTCTATCTTGCTTTCACTAATGATGCGATCCTTTTAGCCTCATCCCATGAAGGGTTGCAAATACATCTAGATTCCCTAACCCTCTTTTGCGACCTTCAACAATTGATGATCATCCTGGGTCAAAATCAAGGTATTGATCTTTAATGGGTCGAAGAAGACCTTATTTTATCACCATTTCTTCTTCAGAGGAGAGGAGAATGAGATCACTTACACGCATACTTATTTAGTAGTATTATTCACAAGACCTCGCTTCAATTGGTGCCATGCACTTCATCCCCAAGTCAACAAGGGATATGGTTACCTAGCCCTTCTTGAGAGGCAGTGTTTCCAAAATCATTTCCAAGACATATCGTCCAGGATGTTGCTCATGAATACTCTTGTTCGACCCACAGTTTTATACGATTCTAAGGTGTGGGACTTGGTTTACTATAATTCAATTAGTATTTAGTAAAGAGAATACGGATCATCCTCCTTTACTGCATTATTAGGTGCAAGCAGATAGTCCATGTTGTGGTGGGAAATCCCCCTATGGACTAGCACTTAGGGTTATATTATGCATGCAGATAAGACCGAAAGAATCCTACTTTCTACTGTCGTCCCAGACCTAATCCCCATTTCTTTTAAGCAAACACATGGTTAAACGAACATACCTTGTTCCAAACATTCGATGTCGATCCTTCTTCACGTTTGATCATTTGTTAGCAGCTATCCTCCCAAGGCTGACCTGCGTACAAAACAAGCAACAAACTCTACATGCATTTGTTCTACAAATTAATGGGTTAGAGATTCAAACATATATTCACTAAGCTATGAAGAACTCATATAGTGGGACGGGAAAAGCATTTCTTTATTATTAACTTTAATGAATCAACTTACAATGTCGAGACCGGCCACTGCTCCGCGAACTTGATCCTAGGCTCCTCTTCAACTGTCCTCCAACTTCTTTGCTCTGTATCTCTTCTTGCACAAGGATGGCTAAAGGGTTGGGACAATGGGAATTTGCAATTGGGTAGAGTTTCTTTACTATTCTTCTCCTCTTCCAAATGGGACCCCTAACCCTTCTTTCATAGGCTAGAAGAAGCTAGGTATTTGGACAAACCCTCGGCCATGCATGGTCGAGAGTTTCAGTTAACTCACCCAAAGTTGTGTGTTTCGTTGGCAACTTTCCTTTTTTCGTGCTTTTGTAGGTACACGCGGGTTGTTTTAGGTCAGCTAGCGTGTACATGCGTGCAGTAATGGAGTAGGGCGCGTGGGCCCTTATAAAAGAGGTTTTTTAAAGAGTTGTTCAGCAGTGCTTTGGCAAAGAAGGGATCTGAGATGGCCTGATGCCAGGTAAGCATGTATGGTGCAAATTAGGGTTATAACAGATGCCCCCTAATGTGTGAGGTCAGAAGAGCATCTGATGGCCGAAATACATTACTAATCTTTACTGATGTGTCGAACAAGTGAGCCTAGGGACCAGGAACCGGGAGGCGTCGTCTGCAAAATAACAAATGTCTCACTGAGGCGGGCATACCCATGCTCGGGATAAAATAGAATCATGGCTACCAATCAAATACACTATAGATCCATGTCAAATAACTATATAAAGTGTAGCCATGAACAATACACAACGGAGCTACATCTCGAAATAAAAAAGATATACATATAGAGTATCCATCTTCTAGAAGCTGATACGACCTGATGGCTGGAGATGAGGTCTTCAGAGCTCGAGCAACAACTTCAAAATCTTCAAAACTCAAGGTAGGAGTGTAATATGAGTGTACAACTACACTACCCAGAGGTCTTTGATGGCTCATCGGTCATGGACTAGAGAATCTTGATGATCAGACTGAAGGCTTCATTGATTTCGAACAAAGACTTGATTGGACGTTTAGGATGGCCGAGTATGAGGGCAAGAGACAAATTGCAGAGGGGCCGACTCAGGCTTGGTAGAAACTTCCCTTGGACAATAGCACGACAAATGATGAGACTTAGGCAACATGGCATTAATCATAAGTTTACGAAGTAGGAGGCAATGCAAACTCTCCATATGTTTGGAAGAATAACCAAACGAAGGAGGACACAACTCTATGTAGCGAGAATAGATTCCTAAGGTCGTATTACATCCCATAGTTTGACGAACAAACGAACAGATGCACTTTATCCAAGGGCGACTCATTATGTTGCCAATAAAAAAAATACTTTTCCCTTCCTCTTTTTGGGGTATATTTGAATTTTTTTTCTGTCTTTTTCAATGATTTTGGAAAAAAGAATATAGGAATGTTATGTTACAATGGAGGAATGAGTGTGACAAACATACAAGTTCAAGGCGCAAGGACAAGACTGATGTTCAAAATAATGATACTTGGGAAAAATCCTGTGGGGGCCAAGGGTGTTAAGACGTAGAAGCAAAGTGCTACAACGCTGGCGTATAAAGTATGCAAACGCAGTTTACAAAACACACAATGGTAACATCCTTCAATGTAAGTTTAACGAGCCCAGGGAAGGTAAGCTTGGTGGTTTTTCATATTTAGAGAGTCTGAAAAAACGTAAAAGGAGACTCCATTGGGGTACCTTTTTCGAAGATAGTCTAGTCGGTTTGAAAAAGGGGTAGACTAGCACCGACAAGACGTCTATTCAAAACCATTTTAACGAGTGTGAGAAAGACAAGATCACTCGGCCATTTTTTCATTTTTAAGGAGTCTAAAAAAAGCTTAACTATGGACTCTTTCAAGAATGTTCTTCTGGACCAGTTTAACGAGTGTGAAAGAATAAGGTCACTCGGCGATCTTTTCAATTTTAGGGAGTCTGAAAAGAGCTTAACTATGGACTTCGTGGGGGTTCCTTTTTCGTAAATTTAGTCCCTCGGGCCCGAAAAAGGGGTAAAATGATACCTGAGAGTACTCTTCTAGAGAACTGAAGTTCCATAGAGTATACCTTTGTTCGTACAGTCGACCTTCTGGACCGAAAAAGGGGTAAACTACTGTCGGACAGACTTGACTTCAAATTTCAGTTTAACGAGTGTGAAAGGCCACAAGATCGCTCGACAATCTTTTCAAGTTTAGAGGGTCTGAAAAGGGCTTAAAAGAAGACCTGTTATATCTTTTGGGAGTCCTAAGGGTGAGGTCAAGATCGAAAAGGAATCATGCAAATGAGGCTCAAACTCGTCATCAGGAAAAACTACAAGGACTCCCGAGCCTACAGTGATTAGAGATAGCATGGATACCATAATGCAATCAGGATCTACCTAGGGCATCCATGTTCCGGTAAGCTCTACCACCAAGTCGCGACACTTCTAAAGCAGCTATGATGGTTCCATGTCGCAACCTGATGGGATCGATCCTATGGCAAAGGAAAAAGACAACGAGATACAAAAGTCAGGGTAGAAACCTAACCTACATGCTCAAGTTGATCCTTGGAAAAAAACATTCACGGACCATCAAAAATTACCCAAAACTCCAAAAAACTGTCTCAAAACCCGATCAAATCCCTCCCATGCAACTCCTGAATCACGCTAAATGGTTTTTGGTTTAAAGAAAATGATAAGGGAGGCCAAAAAAGTGACAAAAAGAGGCCAAAAAGTTTATAAATAGAAGCTAGCAGCTCATTATCACCATTGTTGATTTGGAAATTGACTCTGGAGCCAAAAGACCCCCTTTGATAAAAGTAGTGATTCTGGGAGCTACAGTGGACGAAACGAACTTTTGTCTGGACCAAGTAAGTACAAACTCTCCTATCTTGTATTTTAAGTCTTTCTTTTTATTTTAGGTTTCATTTTTTTGGGGGGCGTCGACCTTCAAAAGGTCGGCCCTAGGTCTACGCGGGCTGTCTCAGGACAGGCCGTGTGTACATTTGGGCAGAGTAAACTCTGCATGCGTGTACATGCGATTGTCACTATTACAGCCCGCGTGGACCCCCTTATTGAATGAAAAAGGCTTAAAAATCAAGGGTTAACCCTCTTGAACCTTGGTGTTTTGCAGGATGTATGTCCACTAGAGAGAAAGAGAGCATGAAGAAGTTAGTGAGTTGGTCGGGGAAAACCCCAATGTTGTGGCTGCTTTGATGCAATGTGGGTTACTCAAGCTTTTCCTATGTCCTTTTATGCGGGCACAACCTAGGCTACTGAATGCCTTGGTTGACTACTGGCATCCGGATGCAGAGGCATTCATGTTAGAGGGGCAGTCACTGGTGCCCACGACCGAGGACATTTATTTTTTGACTGGCCTCTCTCGAAGAGGGGAACCAGTCAACTTCCGGACTTTTCCTTCGGGGCCGCATAACATAGCGGAATTGATAGGTCTTTACTGTGCGGATGATACAAACCGCTCGAGCTCGCAGGTGCCCATAAGCAAGATTACCGACTTATTGCTACATGCGATAGTGTTGCTTATTGGGCGAATCACTGGTTCTGGGGCTCTACATCAGGCGTCCCATGCACAGATGAACTGTGCAGTCCAGTGCTTAAATGCACAATTTTTTTATCGGAGTACCACATTGCTTGAGTGTATGAAGAGGCAGTTGACAGATTGTCGTTTGCGGACACAGAGGAACTTTGGGTTCGAGACCGTTCTGTGCTCGTTCTTCTTTGAGAGAGTTCTGAGTTTTAGTCCTCGAGTAGTGGTACGAGGACATTAGGTCTCTCTTCTTGCTATGTGTAGATGGGCAGTATTGCTACCACGACAGGGTGGTGGAAGGACTAATGAGTCCTTCAATGATGATTTCTTTGCCCGGCTGTCGTGACAGGTCCCAGTTATCGAGGATTACCCATATGTAGGGATTGATTTTTCGAGGGATCCTGAGATACCCGTACCTCCTGGTGAGGAGCGAGGAGAGATGGGTAAGTCTCCTTCATTTTTTTATTTTTTTTTCTTTTTGTTGAACATATGTAATTTTTATGTTGTTTTTGTTATATATATCATTTTTTTTTTGTTATACCAGAGTATTTGATGGATATGTGTTTGTTGTGTGCAGATGTGGGACAAGTGTGACTGGTTGACTATGCGAGGAACAGGCGTCGTCCTCGGCCAAGGGCCGCACCTGCCGCCGTAGGGGGACCAACAATAGCAGGAGATCTTCCAGTCGAGGAGGCTAAGAGGGTATTGAGACGAGTCGAGCAGAACTTTATTGTGCTCACTCGCACGGTCCTTATGGAAGAGATTGAGGACCTGCCACCATCTATGCAGCCTCATGTAGTGGGGGCACCACAGACGTGGGTCTGGTTGTTTCGGCGTTTATCCAACGCTGTGGATCAGTATAACAGGGCCCACAGGCCCTGACCTTAGCTAGACATTTTACA